>VZTA01027964.1:181395-227705 GCA_013398855.1 Mohoua ochrocephala | reverse complement strand
TCTTCTGAGGAAGAGGAAGAGCAAGTTACACGTGCCGAGGAAGCCCCACCATATAACGAGCTACCGGAGAGTGAAAGACAATATGCCCTCTTCACGGATGGTTCCTGCCGAATTGTAGGTGCTAGCCGGAAATGGAAAGCAGCAGTATGGAGCCCCACACGACGAGTTGCACAAGCTACCGAGGGACAAGGTGGATCGAGTCAGGTTGCAGAGCTTAAAGCCGTCCAACTGGCCTTGGATATTGCTGAACGAGAGAAGTGGCCGAGGCTCTATCTTTACACAGACTCGTGGATGGTAGCTAATGCTCTATGGGGATGGCTGGATCGCTGGAGAAAGGCCAACTGGCAGCGCAGAGGGAAACCCATTTGGGCTGCTGAGATTTGGCGGGACATTGCCACCCGGGTAGAGAGGCTGACCGTGAAGGTTCGACACGTGGATGCACACGTACCCAAGAGTCGGGCTAATGAAGAGCATCGTAACAACGAGCAGGTGGATCGAGCTGCCAAGGTTAAAGTATCTCAGGTGGATCTGGACTGGCAGCACAAGGGAGAATTATTTCTAGCTCATTGGGCCCACGATGCCTCTGGTCATCAGGGAAGAGATGCAACATACCGATGGGCCCGTGACCAAGGGGTGGACTTAATCATGGACAGTATCTCACAGGTCATCCACAGCTGTGAGACCTGCACTGCAATCCAGCAGGCCAAGCAGATGAAGCCTTCACGGTATTGTGGATAGGGGTCAAAATATAGTTGTGGGGAAGCCTGGAAAATTTGTTACATCACCCTTCCCCAAACCCACCAAGGCAAGCGCTATGTGCTGACCATGGTGGAAGCAACCACGAGATGGCTGGAGATGTACCCTGTGCCTCACGCTACTGCCCATAACACCATCCTGGGCCTTGAACAGCAAGTCCTGTGGAGATATGGCACCCTGAAAGAATTGAGTTGGACAACGGGACTCATTTCAAAAACAGCCTTATAAGCACCGGGGCTAGAGAACACAGTATTGAGTGGGTGTACCGTATTCCTTATCATGCACCAGCCACTGGGAAAGTTGAACGGTGCAACAGACTGCTAAAAACCACCCTGAAGGCATTGGGCAGGGGGACCTTCAAAAACTGGGAGCTGCATTTAGTGAAGGTCACGTGGTTGGTCAACACCGGAGGCTCCATCAATCGAGCTGGTCCTGCCCAGTCAGAACCCTTGCACACCGTAGATGGAGATAAGAGTCTCTGTGGTACACATGAGATGTGTGTCAGGAAAGATAGTTTGGATTAATCCCACCTCAGGCAAAGGCAAATCCATCCATGGGATTGTTTTTGCTCAAGGACCTGGTTATACTTGGTGACTAATGCAGAAATATGGGGGAAAACCCATTGTGTACCTCAAGGGGACCTAATTTTAAGTGAGAACTGTATGTAATGTTTCATTGTGTGTGTATATATAAAAAAAAAAGTAGAGTTAAAGAAGAATATTAATTTGGGTATGATGTAGATGGTGTAGAATAAGGGGTGGATAATGTCTTGGATTACAATTTAAGGTGTAACCAGAGTGTGTATTCTACTGCCACCTACATCACCTTCTGATGAACTGTTAATGGTGGGTCCTTTGTAACAGCTGCATACCCCACCTAGGAGTTGGGTGTAGTGTTCTCTTTGTTACACCCAGCCTAAGGGTGGTCATCTCTTCTAAAGTGCCACGAAGGACTCCCCAAATTATCCCATGTCTCATGATTACATCATTCCATTGTAAGACTCCCTGCCCTGGGGGAGGTTCTGAACATTCCTGCCTGGATTTGAGGGTATATAATCTAAAGGTTTGGGGACTTGGGGGAACCACCACTGGACCTCCAGAGAAGGACCAGGTCTTTCCACAGAGCCACCGCTACAAGACCAAATCCATCATTTCAATGGGACTGCAACCACCATTTAATCAGACTGCTACCACCACCCTGACCAACAGGGTGCCAGGTTCTCCTCTGGCCTTGTGGGTTTAAGCCAGTGTTTCTGTACTACTGCCTTTATTGTAGTTCTGTCTTGAAATCTCTTGCATCACGTTTGTGTGGGGTCAATTCCTCTGGCTGGTTTGCCTTCAAACCAGCACAATTTACAACAAGAGAACAGGACAAAGTACAATGTTGTGAAGCAGCCAAAAAACCAAGTTTTGATTTGAATAGGTTCAACTCTGTGCTGAGTACCTAAAAAAGTTTTGAATTTAGTAAAATATTGAATGCCTAGGGAACTTTATTAATTTTGGAGTCAGAAAGATCTTACAAATATTAAATATCTTTGCAGGAACACTTAGTCAGTCTGGATGAGCCAGCCTCGGAAGCTGGACAAGAAGCTCTGCTTAGACAGGAGCAAGCAAAAATCATTCGTTTTGAAAGGCAAGCGGAAGAGTTCCTCAATGCAGTCTTTTACAGAAAAGGTTGGTTTTAACGGGGGGAGGAGGATGTGGGAAAATAGTCTCTCCTGTGGTCTTTTTGCATGCAATGTAGGTATCAAAGATCTGATGTTCAAGTTGTCACTGTATGTTCAGTATTTTTCAATTATCTTCTTTCTATATTTATTTATCAAGGGTAAAAATTGACTCTCAAGTAATGTAGCAATGCAACAGTGTGGGCTTGGGATGGAGGAAGAGAGTATAACAATTTAACCCCAAACCAAATCTCTCCATGAGAACACTGGTGTTGGCACTTTTGGAGAGATGACTCAGTTCTTACCCAGCAGAACTGTTCCCCATAACCAGTGCTTAGGTGAGTGGGCTGTTTGGAAGAAAGGTCAAGTGGCAGTGGTGGTAGTAGGTGGGTAATGTGGTTTTTTAAAAATATTTCTTTTATTTTGATGGGATATGTACTCATGCAGTTTTTCTTAAAGGTCATCAGTCTTTTCACTATTGGTAATGATTACCCACCCTATTCGGAACAATCTACAGTATAAAATATTATTGGAATAGTGCTAAGGGGGATATATGGAGAATTCAAAATGCGATCAGCAAAAGAATCGCTGTAGAATATACTGAGAACATTCTCAATGCTAGAAAATCACCTAAATATCTTCTGGAAAGTTGTTGTTTAAACTGTGCTCTTAAGGAAGGCACGAAGCTCATTCCACTGTTTTCTACAAATCTGAGAAACATGAATCCAGAGGTTGCTTCCAAATGCATCCTGAATGAAAGTACATCATACTTATCAGTCTAACCCATGTGTGAGAAAATCTGCCAAATCAGTAATTCCAGCCTATCTGCTGGGGGACAATGCAGGGCTTCAGTTTAACAAATTAGAAATTGCTGTAGCCAGTCCTCAGCCCTTCCTTCCAGTGACCAAAATATTTAAAGGTGTTTTAAGTAGATAACAGTATCTTAGCCTTTCTTTTATGACTCAAATGAATAAATACAAGCTATACATTATGATGCTTCTATACTTTTTGCAATACATGCGGGATGGTAGGAAGGATAGTAACTGCATTACTACTGATAGTTCAGATAATGCCTTTATGCCAAGGCTTCCTTTTCAAGTTTTCCTTTTTCTTGTAAGGTTAATGTTTCCTTTTGCTTTTGAGTTTATCCCATTTATCTTCAAATCCAGTAGGAATTTAAGAAAACTAAAGTCTAGAGAAAATACAGGCTTTTTCCATATTGCTTTTTCTGGTGAGGAAAAAAAAAAGCACTTCCATCACTTCCAAATTTTTCATTAAAGACTTCATTCCTTTAACACTAAACTTAAATCTTTATGTATGACGTGTGTGTGTGTGTGTGTGTGTGTGTGTCTTCTAGCAAAGTATGCCTTTTAAAATTCATTGGGGAACCAGCAGCAGATATTGCAGTGTGCTTATGAAGGGTATAGTACTCTGTCCATGGCCAGATACCCAGAATAAAGATAATGAAACATGTCAGATGTCTAAGAATCTTTGAGAATCTTTTTTTTTAATAAACTCTTGTTTTCCTTCCTCGGACAAAGCTGTGCTTGGTGCAAGAGTAATAGGTGAGGGGTAGAAGCCTGGCAGTTGTGAATCCTTAATGCATCGTTGTCAAGCTTGCCTGTATTTAGATTGCTCGAAATCTAACTCATGCTACTGCCATAAGATCCCCAGGCACTGTCATACCAAAGACGACACAAAGAGTGGCAGAACTCTGACGTTCCTGCATCGCTCAGAGATGCTGAGCTCTCCTGGCTTCATGCCAGCGATTAGTTTTTTTTCTTCTTTCCATCCACACTGCCGGTAACATTTGAGATGGGCATTTTGTAGCCCAGGTAGATCAGAGAAAATGCAGATGCTCTCTGAGCACTGGCCACACATTCATGTACTGAATATGAATAGGGAATCAACAAGATCAGCAAACTTTTTGAACAGGTTTACTGTCCATTAATTTTATGTCCTTTCTCTGAAATTTGTGTCCCTGGCACTCTGACCCTGTAATGCTTCCTTCAAAAGCTCATATTTTTCCAGTCAAAGCAGAGTGGTAGTACTTTTACTAGTTGTCTGCTACCTTTACTTTGTGGCAGGACAGGACCTTCTTCTGGTTTAATGAAATCATACCTTTATTTGTTTGATACTGCCCTTTTAAGATTTCAGTATAAAAATACACAAAAGCTGTTAAGGCTTTAAAGCTCAGAGGTACTGCTTTAGACTATTTATAGCTGATAATTATTTGCTGCATTTTGTCTTCTGTGAGAATTTCTATGTTTTAGTTAATTTTAGTTTTATTTTTTTAAAAAAAACTAGACAGGTGGAGTCAAGATAAATATCTGGTTGATTTCAAGTGATGCTGGAGGGGCACCAGCGCACATTTTCCACTCACTTTTGAACAGCTTTAATCCTCAGCATTCAGGCTTTATATTAAGCAAGAAGCCTTTAATATGCTAGGTACCTACCCTTCTGCTTGAAAATGGAGTTTTGTGTCCTGAATTAGTAAGTTTATCTTGAACAGCACTAGAAAGTTGTCATTCTGGGCTGATTCTTTGAAGCTGCAAATTACAAAGATGCATGGCTGTAGGCATATGTAATATTTTATTTCTGAATGTGTAAATATGTTCAGCTGTAAGCATTTTTGAAATGAACATATGAACATGGTGCACAGCAGAGACCTGATTCTTCGTTCAGAATACACAAGTGCCATCGAGCTCTGCATTCCTGCCAGCCCCACTTGTGTATGCTACAAGCACGTGTCAAACAGTTGGTATCAGTGTGATCGTGCCATCAATTTGTGCCCCTCTGGGCCTCCCTAGAGCCTTTCTCTGTCCTTCAGGAGGTTATAGTGAAGTGGTTAAAAATTAGAAGAAATGTCATCACAGCAGAACAAAGCCTCCACACTTTTCCAGGCTGGTGTCCTTGTGGACCATTTGGGAAGCGAGTGAGATTATAAAATGTACCAAAATTTAAGTTTGGCTCATTTTTTGGCATCTTCTTAAAACTGTAGTATTTGATACTTTGCAACAAGTAAAATCTACAGGATGTTTCAAAGAAAATGGTTACATATTTACATAAACATCCTGGAAATTTACAGCTATTATGCCCCTGTAAGAACGTACGTGGTGACTGTATAAGATCTTAGGTGTAGAAATCTGTGCTTAACAGAAAGGAATTTGGGCTTGATAATATTTAAAGCTCAATATGGTGTTTCATCAAAAAACACAGTGGCTGCTTACTGCTGCTCTTTGATTTGTGGGCAGCTCTGCTCAAACTTTCATGTAAGTCATTTTTTACGCATACAGTAAAGCTGGTTTGTTGATGTACTTTTGACAAAAATGGTAGCAAAAGGCAAACCTAACGCTGAAACGTCCCACTGAAGATTTTGCTAATGCTTCTAATAGCTCAGTCTAAATAGATTACCTTTCAACCTGGGCAATTTTTTAAAAAGAGGTAGTTAACACTTCTCTATTGTTCCCTTTTGAGAGCTGCTTTTGAAGATTAATTTGGTCTTCTACTGCACAGTTTTTTCTGAATGTTTCTTCAGTAATAGAAAATCAAACCTTTTGAGCCATTTCTGGAATAGTGGTGTGGTTGTGGTGTGCTTTGGGTTTTTTTGGGGATATTGTAGGTGGTTGGTGTCTGTTGTTGTTTTGGTTTTTTGGATGTGTGGGTTTGTTTGTTTGTTTGTTTAGAAAACCCAAAACTGATTTGGTCAGAGAACACAGTGTTTGAAGTGAAGTGGCAGGACTTAGCTTCTGTGATTTAGGAGTTACAGATTTACTTTCACATCACAATTGGTCTAAATCACTATTGGTCTAAAATAGTGATTTTTGTCGATAAAGTTTTTGGTTGCACACATGCCCAGATACTTTTTTATCTATATGCTATTTCCTGTAAATAAATTGGAATGCCTACTTGTTATGTTTCATGTCCCTTACTAATAGATTTAGCAGCTCTTCTAGAAATAGAATTACTTGTCATGTGACACATCTTGGGGTTTTGTGTATATGCAAGTTCTTTGGGTAATTCCTGATGCTGCATTGATTACAACGGTAGAAATATCAAAAGGAATAGATAGAATGAGATGGAAGACACTTGAACATTTGATCTTCACGTGAATAATTTTAAATGATCAGATCTATAGGGCTTTATTTCTCAGTAAACTTAGAGGGGACTGCTGCAACTTTATTGTCCATTTTACCCTTCTGTAGCTGCAGGTAAGTTATGCAATTCTTCCATTGAATAACCTGTTCAATATTTTCGGAATGAGCTCCATTACTTGGTACTTTAGCTCTCCTTTGCATTTCCACACCTCTTAAAGGTCTGGTGGAATATATCTATATCTAAAAACGAAATATGAGATTGCGTATTTCTTTTAGGAAAGTGTTATTTTGGGAAGGCTGTATCAGAATTAGCAATGGTTCTTATTCAGGTATTTTAAGACTAAAGTATATTTTCTACAGAAAGTATTTTATCTTTGGCTTTCTTTTTTTTTTTTTTTCCCCTGGATTTTTTTTTTTGTAAATAAACAATGACTTAATATAAAAGCTGTTTTACTTAAAGTGCTTCCTTAAAAGAAATCTCTAATATTTGCAGACAGTCCTAGGGTCTCTGACCCCAATATTCCCCTAGTGGCCCGTGAGATCATGCAGCGAATGATCCGACAGTTTGCTGCTGAATATACCTCAAAAAATAGCTCTACTCAGGACTCCAGCCAGCCCAATAGCACAAAGAACCAAAGCCTGCTGAAAGCATCTCTGGTCGCCTCCTCTCCCACGGCTGCAACTGCTCAGAACCCTGTGCTCAGCAAACTGCTCATGGCTGACCAAGACTCACCTCTGGACCTTACTGTCAGAAAGTCTCAGTCAGAACCTAGTGAACAAGGTAGGACTCTTACCAGTGTCTTGCATCCTGTGGCAATCCATTAATGGCATTCTTGTTGCAGAACCAGACAATTAGAAGGTTGCACTTTTCCATAAAATGTAAAGTGGAAAAGCAGTAGATGTTTTTACAATAAAATAATGACTAGTTCAATGTGTCTGGGAGAGAAAAGACTTTTTGAAAGAATGTAGAGCCATAGACATGAGAGATTCTTCTGAAGAAGGGCAAAGGGGATGGACATGCTCCAGACTCTGAGGATAAATGTGCTGTTCCTACTGGGAGCTGCAAGAAGCAGTCTGCCAAAATAGACTGTACGCTTGCTGATAAGAGAGGTTCATGTGGTCATGAAAATCATAATGTTGTCTCTTCTCTGAAGATTAGTACACAGTCTGACTGAAGGGCTGATTTATTTTCTTTCTGGTCATGGTGTGAGAAGAGTATCTTTTAAAAGTCTGTGAGAAATTGCTTTGTGAAGGCTGTAAAAAATTATACCCATGAACTGCACTAAACTTCCAGGTTTGTGCATTTGGAAGAAATGTCTCTTTTCTACCTTAAAAATAGACTCGTTCTACAGAGCACAGATTGAATAACTTGTAACAGTGTTTCAGAGCTTATTTTAATTCAAAACCCTTGCTTTCCATCAAAAATGCCTTTTTTAAAAAGAAGCAAATTCTGTGAGTGATAGAGTATATGAACTTTTCTGTTCCGAAACTGTTGAATCCTAAGTGTATCGTACTGATTAAAATTAGACCCTATACCCTCCTTTAGAAAAGTGTTAGTGCTTGAAGTCGTTCTGTCACAGTAGGCTGTCCATCTGCAAATGGAAAAGGTGCCTTCAAAAAAAAAAAAAAAGTATCTTTCCAGCTAGGACAAAAGAGTAGGTATCCCTTTATTCTTTTAAATTGGGTTTATGAAGCCTTTTGTAAACAGGTTCATTTTATGTGTCCAGTAAGTAATAGGCAGCTCGGACATCTGGACACATACTGCACTTACAGCACTTACTGAAAGCTGTCGTTGCATTTCAGTTACAAACTGCAGTGAGAGGTTGAATAGTGTCTCTCTTGAAATGTGGCCCCGTACAGTTAGCTGATAGGCATTTGTTTTCTAGCTGTCTTTATTATAAATGCATTTTGTGAGTGTGTTTTGCATGTATGTTTATAAATGTTAAACTGTTCTCATTGTTAAACTTTTTGCTGAAAGAAAGAGGGAGAGAATCGGTTTTGCTTTGTTTCTTTTTAATTAGAGGATGGTATGGTGAAGAAGAAAGCATGTACATGAACTGTTCTTTAGCTACCATGTGATGGAAAAAGCTGTAAGATAATGTATAATGCTCATAACACTTGTTAGGAAAGTAGAACATGTGCATATTGACTTATACAGTAATCTGTTTGCTGATGTAAATTTTTTTTCCAATTTACATTTAATGTAATTGGAAAGAGATTTTGCCAAACTTGTTAATGAGAGATTTCAGAGGCTGTCATGAAAGATTGCTAGTGGTACTTTGTGCTATATTTTGTTCTAGTGGGTTGAGGGGAACCCAGCTAGCTGTAAGCTTCTTCTTGGGGTATGAGGTCGGCCCTGCTTCCCCTCAGGGGCTTCTGAGTCGTACTGACCCTTCTGAGGGAGGAAGCGTGGGTGCAAGTGCCTCCAGCAGCTGCCCGTGCTGTCCAGCCTCTTGAAAAGGAGGAAAGATTTGATCCAGTCTGTGTCTCTTGTGCCTGCATAAGTGTTGTTCAAAAAGAAAATTTAATTTTCTGCTTGCTTAAGTTTGGGTTATGGTGTGTTCCCAAATGCAGTGGGTGGAACAGCTTTCCGTAAGTTAATTCTAGTTCACTGTTTATCGTGTTTTTTCTCCATATGTCAAATGAGAACTTTAAGCAATCTGAAAGCTGTCTTACATTGTTCTTGTGTTGGGTGGTATTTACTTGATTAGATGGAATGAGTGAGGAGCTCTGATATGTCTCGAGTTTACCTTGCCAACAGGTTTCATTTATCTTTGCCTCATAAATTCCTCGTTTCAAAGTTTCCAGGAACTTCAGATGGCTGGGCTGCTTCAATGACAACGTTGCCCTTATTTAAATGACCAGAATTTCAAGCTGCTTTAGTGCAGTAGGAGCAAGGCTTTCCTGGTGAAACACGCTCCCTTTTCTGGTGGCTAGAAATGCAGAGTTTACTTAAGGATTTGCAGGGGAGCATGGGGGGAGCGTGAGGAAGTGCCATTAGTGAGAGTGGAAGAAGCAGTCTAGCAGGAAAACCAATTTGGCATATGGAAGAGAGGGAATAAAACGACACAATAGAGGAGAAAGGCAGCAGCTTTTCCAGTAGGGACCTATTGGAGACATGGAAAAAAAAGATGAAGCTGGGTGCCATGTGAGAAGGAATCTCACATCTATGTGTGTGTTCGTTTGATTTCCAATATGAAATTCTCAGTGAATTTTCCTAAAAGAGATTTGGATTAAAAAAAAAAATAAATCCAAATATTGGCTTGCAGCCTCCCTTTAAGGAGAGGAATATCTCAGGAATTTGAAGGTTGTCTCATTTTTGGACTGCTGAGAGGTAGTTATGTGATAGGCTCTGTTGTATCCAGAACTGTCATTTGTAGGTAATTTTTTATGCTATTTCTCTTGTAACAGATGCACTTTAAATTTTGTTAATTTTTGTTGTGATTTCTGAAGACTATATTGGAGTCACATGGAAACCATATTTCAAAAAAAATCCAAGCCTTATTTTGTTTAAAAATACAATAAAGCAAAAAATGTTGTGTGCTAAAAATGACTTTAGCTCAAAAGACTTGCTTTGTCTTTTCAGCTGAAGACAAGATCAGCATGGCTGATCCTGCTTCTTCAAACACTGAAGTCATTCTTTTGTCTCTACAGACGGTGTGCTTGATTTATCCACTAAGAAGAGTCCTTGTGCTGGCAGCACCTCTCTGAGTCACTCTCCAGGGTGCTCCAGTACTTCGGGAAATGGGTAAGAGAAAGCAACTTACTATGACCTTTTAAAACAGTTTTTTACTAAAAATGTGTGCTTAGCTCCTGTTGATTTTAACTTACTTTTGGTGTTAACCCTTTGGAGTAATGTGTTTTCAATTTGTACCTTTGGCAAATACCTTCACCCCACCTGCCAAATAAGAGTTGTTGCCAACCGAGACAGGTTTAACTTGCAGTTAATGACTCTAATATCTGTTATTTTGGCCAGTTTGGTACTTAGCCAGAGATCTTTCCATTACCTGTTTCTTGGGTTTAGTGCTAGGTGATTTCCATGGAGATGCAAATTCAGTTAAATGCATGAGGAGTCTTAGAGGCTTTGCAGTATCTTTAGACTTCATTTCACTTAGGGCAAGGTTAGCTAACAGGAAAGTTTATTTTATTAGTGGTAACAATGATTCGGGTGATAAACCGTGCTGAATTAGATTTAAATCACTGCGTGATTTTTGTTAATATTTCCTAGCATAAACCACAACTTAGAAAAGGACATGGGTCAGGGAGTCTGGTAGTTCAGAAAACTTTAAATGTCACTTTGGATTTGCGATTGTACTGTAGTGCTGAACAAGTTTTTTAAAAAATAATCACAAAGTACATGGTGTACTACTCTTGCCTGATCAGTTCAAGGTGTGAAATACTGTTAAATTAAAAAAAAAAAATCTTTAGGTTTCGTATTTCTTATGGTCACCATTTGCATACATTTAGAATCCCTTTACTCTTAGTTAGGGTTGTACTGGAGAGGCTGACTGGGACTAAGAGGGGTTTTGGGTGTTGATTTTCTTGAAGCTACAGTGAACAAATAATTTTTTTTTTATTGAAGTACAGAAATAGTGTATGGTTTAAAGTGCTATTTAATTGCTGGATTTAGCTTTATGATAGCCTTTGAAAAACTTGAAAATCTGAACTAACAACCCACTCCCAACCACCATTCCCACGTACTGCTAACAGCTGATTGAATTTTTGCATTTCTCTCTGGAAAAATATTACTGTCTCAGATTTCTCCCTTCAAGATTACTTTTCCGTTTAGTATTTCTATTAATAAAATACTTCAATCCTTCTTTAAAACTTAGTCTTAATACTTTTTACAGTTCTTTAGCATTAACCTTCCCCAGCAGCACTTCTCTTTTAATTCTGAACAGGTTATTTCCAGCTTTATTTTCCTAGGAAGGCAGCAGAAGCCACTGAGGCATTCTGTACTGTTTGCTCCCTTGTTTATGAATCAAGTGAGGGCCAAAGTCCAACACACAGGGATGAACAGGGCCAGCATCTGGCACTGTCCTGCTCAGTCCTGTGGGTCCAGAGAGGATGGGGCGTACTGGCACCTGTGGTTACTCGTCCAGGTGTGTGATACATGAGGCTGGTCGCAGTTTGTTTAGCATCACTAAGTCAGGTGTGACGCTCTATTGGCTGCCACTATGTCCTTTATTTAGGTGTAGAATCACCGGTGAACACTGTGATGCTGATACATGCTGTAGAAGGGGTGGAGAATGCACATTGTCTGAGAGGGTTCTCTGGAACTGCAAACTTTGATCCATTTCTCTGGATTTTGTTCTGAATCCTTGTTGACTCTTGTTGTGCACATCTATGACTTGTTGCATCCTGGAGAGAAGTGAACAGCATGTGTATCAAGCATTGTGTATGTTACATGCCAGGTCCTTTCAGTGGATGTCTTTTCTCTAAAGACTTCTTTTAATCCCAGTGTGATGTTAAAAATAATAATGTAGCTTTTCAGTACTACGTATCCTGGCCTTAAATAATACTGACTTAGCCAGAGGGCTTCACACCAGTGTAGTGTCCCAGAGCATTAAAATAGATTCTCTTTGTTAATTTGTATGCTGAACATGGAGAAATTTGGAGGTGGATTTTGAAACCGATGTGACTTAATAACTACAGGGGGCTAAGCAATCAAAGCATTAAAATAGATGTGATTCTCTGCAGCAGTAGTACTTTATTTCATAGAAAGAACACTTGTGATGAAAGGGAAATGGTAAAAATACATACCGCCTTTTTTTTTTTTTTTGTTCACCCTTGATCTGGATGACAGTTGGGACTTAGATCTTTCTTTTCCTAGCCATGCTTTATATCAAATGAGATTCAGGGCCGTGTATATATATGTAATTAGTTGTTAAGAGAGCAGTTTGGTAAGTCTAGTGTAATGCAGCGTTTTTCTTTGTGATCCGCAGTATCCCAGCTTTCATATGTGGTGCATAATGAAAGTCAGGCAAATACCTTTGAGGCCTGCTAAGCTTTTTCTTTTATCCTGAGCAGCAATTCTTCAATATGATGTAAGCAAACACTATCCAGGGTTTCCACCTATGCGTAGATACTGCAGGTGGCAGTCATATTTGCATGTTGAATATGTTGCACTTTGGCTTACTCTTTTATTACTGTGCTTGTTTAGTGGTAACGTCACACCAGTAACACAGTTGTGTGTAGATCTATGGCGATTGATTACTACTTTGTAATTAAGGTGCTATTTTCAGACGCTTGCGCGAAGCCTTTTCTACTCCGAGAATTTGTGAACCCAACCAGAGACCAGCCAACAGGTTTCATTTTTCTTTGCCCAAAAAGCTTCTCTTTTTTTGCGAACAAGTTTTAAAACTGACTGATGCTGAGACTTTAAAAAAAAATAAAATTAAATAATAAAAAAAAAATTTAGAGAAAAATAAATAACACAAAAAGTGATGTTACCCAAGCAAGGCCTTCTAATAAAGGAGTGGCCCCCTCACCCATCCCTCCCTACCTGTGCAAGTCCTGCTCACATCAGTTTCCTTCCATCCAATTAGGCGACCTGGGAGACCCAGCCAGCACCATCCGGAGGGACTACAGAGTGGTGATGGGGTACCTCCAAGAAGCTTGCAGGATGGAACCAGGGAAGGTTATGGCCACTCCACATCTCTTAAAGTACCGCTGGCTCGATCACTCCAGATTAGTGAAGAACTGCTGAGCAGAAACCAGTTTTCTACGGCTGCCAGCCATGGGCCATCTGGACTACAGAATCATGGACAGCACTTAATATTATCCAGGGAGGCTTCTTGGGCAAAACCACACTACGAATTCAATTTCAGCCGCATGAAATTCAGGGGAAATGGTGCACTCAGCAACATCAGTGACCTTCCTTTTCTTACAGAAAACTCTGCCTTTCAAAAAATGGCACTTCAAACTAAACAGGATGGGAAAAAGGACGTGAGCCATTCATCTCCTGTGGATTTAAAGATACCACAAGTTCGAGGCATGGACCTTTCATGGGAGTCCCGCACTGGTGACCAGTACAGCTATAGCTCTTTGGTAATGGGTTCACAAACGGAGAGCGCGCTTAGCAAAAAGTTAAGGGCTATCCTTCCAAAACAAAATAGGAGAAGTTTGCTGGATGCTGGACCAGATTCCTGGGGCTCAGATGCTGAGCAGTCTACCTCTGGACAGCCATATCCCACCTCAGATCAAGAGGGAGATCCTGGCTCCAAGCAACCTAGGAAGAAAAGAGGGAGATACAGACAGTACAACAGCGAGATACTGGAGGAAGCAATCTCTGTGGTTATGAGCGGGAAAATGAGTGTTTCCAAAGCTCAGAGTATTTATGGGATCCCCCACAGTACACTGGAGTACAAAGTTAAAGAGAGGCTGGGCACTTTGAAAAACCCTCCAAAGAAAAAAATGAAGTTAATGAAGTCGGAGGGGCAGGATGTTTCAGTAAAGATTGAATTAGATCCCCAGGGAGAAGCAGCACAAAGTGCGAATGAATTGAAAGATGAATAGGGATGTTGTAGAGTGCCAATTACTTTGCAAACTGGGTGAGCACTACTGCATAGTTCAACCATCACTGAGCGCACCTGAGTCTCCTGTTTATACTGCAATGCTCTTTCCTTTGCAGTTTAGCATAGACTTATGTGAACACAGGTGAAAGATGTGCTCTGAATGTCACATTTGTAAATTTTTCTAGCCTGGTATGGCGCAGTTTCCCTCCTTCACCTGCCCATTGCCCTCTTTCTTTCTTTATTCTTTTTTTTTTTTTTCTTTTGCCTTTTGCATGTTTCTCTGTAATAGAGAGTTGAGTTACCTCACAAAGAATGCAGATCTGTGGAAGTGGACATCTTGCCTGTAGAGCCTGCCTGAACTTCTGATGTTGGATTTTTCATATCTGCCTTTATAGAAATAAGTCCACTTTGTTAAACTGACACTCTCCTAAAACCAGGCAATTTTCAAATGAAAATCAGACTGTCATTCTTCAAAAATGTTTCAGAAATCTTTTTTTCCCCCTCTTATTTTTGTTGATCCAGTTGATTGAAAGACTTAAGCTAAATCAAATTATTTAGGAATGGTACCTCTCTTGAACTCAGATTTGTCAACTAGATAGATAATCAATTGGGTCTAATTAGGCTCTCCACTGTTTTCTTTCTAAATTAACCATACTTACCATTTGCTGTCTGCTTAGTGCTCACCCGGAGGGGAGGGGAGGGGAGGGAAAACTTACATACACTACCTTCAGAAAATGTCAGTTAATTATTTATAACACTACCTTCACTGTAATTTTATTTGGTGTTTTTGAAGGGTGATATTTAGACTCACCTGCTTGAGGATGTAGCCTTATCTCACGGAAGACAAGCTTCTCACAGTCAGGAGCAGTCAGGGTACACTAAATGATGTGTTAGGGTATGCCTCATTATACCAGAACTATGGTTCTTTGTGACCTTTACACTTTTTACAGACTTGATTCCGAGTTTACTAAACTACGTGGTTCCAACAGCTAGTTTAAATGACTCTAATCCAGGGATGGGGGATTTGCGTAACAAACTACTGTGATACTGCAAAAAAAAGAAAAAGAAAAAAAGGAAAAAAAAATAGCCCACAAAATGGTGATCTCAAACGTTACAACCTCAGTAGTCTGCCCAAATATCCACATTAGTGAAGGAGCTTGTTAATGTTCAGGGAAGAAGTAAAACACTGGTAGCCTGATCTAATTCAGGCTCTGCATCATATCTATCTGTAATACTGTCAGGGTCGAACACTCAATGAATGGGTGTTTCCTTTTTAAATATTACAGTTGCCAGTAGCAGGAATTTATTTAAAAGTCCTGCTTTTTTGTTGTTGTTTTTATTTAATCTATTTTGATAGTGGTTTAGCACATGCTAGAATAAGCATTTAAACACCATAAAAAAAAAGCACTCCGTAAACCGCAAATCTGGGTTTTTTTCAATATGGTGATATCGTTATGATTATCTGGAGATCCAGGATAAGTTTTGTACTGAACTTTTATCTTTGATACTTTCTGCGGGAGTGGTCAGTAACTAAGTGGAGCTTACTGGACTTACCACAACATGACCAAATCGTAATTGCTGGTTCTTCAGGTAGAAGCAATTTGGTCTTAATCTGTGCAAAAGGTAGATAGAATTACCATTTTTTTCCCCCCATTTGCACAACCAAAAGAAGCATTGGAGTTTTTGTGTGAGAGCATTAAGTGATGTCAGTGAAAGTGGTTTCTCAAAGTTCATGGGAGGGTGGCCTAGGTAGCCCTAGGGATGCTGAATGACTTCTGGAACAGTTGATTCTATTAGCCTCTCCCCCTCCCCAGCAACTTCATATTTTCAAAGGTTAGGCACACCATTGCTGTTGTTTTAAATATGCACTGCTCATTCTTGAAATGGACTGGGCATTTGGCCCCAAGTATACTTTATTTTTGTTTACTTAATATATTTTAGTCCTCAAAATCCTGGTTCCTTGTAGCTTTCTAGTTGTCATCTTGGCATTTAAAGCAGTTAAAGCTCAGTAGCAGTATATAAACTCTGCAATACGTTCCAGTTTAGCTGGTGATTGCAATAAAGGCGCAGTTTAAGGTGTGGTTTCATCTGCTGTTGGAGGTTATGGTAGAAAGTTCGTTGCAAGCTTAAAGAAAAAAAAAAGTAACACAGTTTTACTGTTGAGAGAGGTTTAACCTTTTGCAGTTGTCCTTATTTAAGCAACATGAGTTGAGTTTTATAAAACTTGTCACTGTAGTGTACGTGGAGTGCTCATTTTACTAACCTAAATATTTTGTATGTGTATGTTTAAGTGGGTGACAATCGTGCAGCAGAAAAATGGTGTGCCTACCCTTTAATGCTGCAGTTTTAAAAGAGAATTTGTCTTGTCATTTCAGACTGTAGGCTAAGAATTGTAAATAGATAGTGAGAAGTTGAGTACTCTTTATTTGCTTTGGTTAGAAAGTGGATTTAAAAAAAAAAAACAACAACAAACCAAACACGTAACTTTCTCAGTTTAAATGTCCTGAGACCTGAAGATTGTAATACTCATAACTGCAAAGCTTTTAAACACAACACTTGATCTGTGATAACTTAATATTCAGGTAATCTTTCTTTTTCGAGAAGCTTTTGAACAACCATATTTCCTCCAAAGGTCTCTGTTTAAAAAGGAAAAAAAAGAAAAAGTGTAGATTATTTTTTAAGCACTAATTGCATTACGTTGGTAACTGCAATATGAAATAGCCATTATTGTTTTGTGAAGCATGGTTGAGATTAGTTAGTGGTCCCTTTTTAAAATTTCATGAGCCTCTCAAAAAATAAAAACAAATTTAAAAAAAAGCTGCTGAATATTCAAAAGATATATATTTTACCTTATTGTAGGTTTTGTAAATTTAGTCTGTAATATTCAGGTGCACCTTTTAATGTTACCTTTTTGTTTCAAAGTCCCATCTAACGTATTTTCTCTGAGGTGATTCATCACTTAAGACTAGTATCACTCGAAGTGCTGCAGTGATCACTAAGATTTTGTTTCATTTTTCACTACATATTTTTTGCAGGCGCTTTCAGTGTAGCTAACTAGTAGTATTTGGGATCATTTTAAATATATGATTGGAATTAATGTTTGTCCATTAGCATGCTTAATTTTCTGCTGACCAGCAGTTTGCATGGCCAGAATCCCTGGTTGACCATATTTTGGTGTGGGAAGGTGTGGTTCACTGCGGTCTTTGTAACAAAAGCCTTGTTTCTCATCTTATTTCTGGTAAGTGGATGCTTATGTTACTTGGATCACTTGGACAGGAGAAAGATTTTTTTTAGACCCTTCTCCTGCTGCTCTTCTGAGATCGCATTAACGTGTAACATAGACAAACTGCAACCCTGTAAAAATCGAGACGTTGTTAGGAGGAGACCTTTCGGGTATTTTTTGTCACTAGTTTTCTCTTATTCCCGAGAATGTCCATCCGATGTAGTTATTGGACTTAACAGTATTGTTGTGTACTACGTTGATGTAGCTGAAAAAGCCTGACAGCAAGAAACTGTGAATTATATTTGTGGCAGTCTCTGAAAACTAGTTTTTCAGTCCAAGTACCATGAAGGAGAATCCCCCTCCCTACCCCATCCTAGAAAAGTAATTTTATATTTTGTGTGTATAAAGTTTTAAGAATCGAAGTTTCATATTGTACTGAAGTTTAGGTGTCGCTTGGTAAATCTTTGCTGCAGCATATAATTGAAGATGAGTAAGGCTTAGTGTGGTAGGGGTCCTGGTGTGGAGTTAATTATCGTACAGTTCTGGTGAGAAAGCCCAACATGTATGAAATGTGTCCTTTCTTTTTTTTTTTTTTCTTTCATTTGGACTTGTAAGATGTAAAAGTGCTTTTTTAGAACTCTGACCTATTACAAACTATTACCTCACTTTCAGCCAGCTGGATCCTCATTCCACAGTGTTGTAGGCATTATTGTGGCCGTAATGCTTGAGTACAGCTATAGAGTTGAACGTTTCCAGTTAGATATTGTAGGGACACGTTTCTGGACTCGTTTTTATTTCTGTCTAAAGATAATTTATTTTCCAGTCATTCCCTGATTTTTTTTCTAAAGGTTCAAGACAGTTTCCTTTAGAATTTCTCATTTTTTTTCCCTGTTGCACAGGAGAAGTTGCTGCATAAGCAATACAGGTATGCCTTTGCTTTCTTTTTGTTGCAGAACTCATGACTTGATGCTTGCATTACCAACCCTACTGCTAGACCTGAAGTCAAACTCTGAACCTTTTTGGCAATTGGAGAAAAAATTGTTTTTGATAATGCAGGGGTACAGATAGGATAATGCCTCTAGTAAGGGAACACGTTCAGCTTCTGTGTTCTTTTGCAACTCCTACACAACCTTTTTTTGTAGAACTTTCCACTGCTGGAGGATATTCCTAAACACGGGAGGTAACTGCACATGTGTTTAGACTGGGTAAGAGCAGACAAGGAGTAGTCTGTGTTTTGTCTTGTGGCAGGCCAACATTTGCATCTAAGTATTTCTTTCATGAATACCCGGGAGTACGTTGCCTTTCCCTGGAAATTCATGGGAGCTGGCAAAGTGATTCAGGGGCTTTAGGGTTGAGTAAGCTTTGTGAAACAACTTTTTAGTTCTGATTGAATTGCTTTTTGTATCATCTGCAACGATTGTTATACAGGCAAAACTGGAATTGCCATGTGTTTCTTTCCAGTTTACTTTCAAGTAATGCTCTTAAGATGTCCTTGAGTCTTAGGAGGAGAACACAGTGTCCAAGGAGTGAAGGGAGCACTCTGCTGTTCCCTTTTTTCTCAAAAACAGTTTGGCTGCATCCGTAATGTAAAGACCTCTTTCTTCAGTGAAGACAAAATTTTAACTCTTCAGTGTAAGAATGCATACTCTTGTTGCAGTCCAAACTCTTACGAAGGCAAAATTATTAACCTTACTGAAAGCTTTGTCACAATATTTTAAATAGCTTAAATTCTCTGCCAAATGTTAGAAGTAGGATGGGAAGGGTTGTTTCCCTCATTTTCATGAGGATCAGAAACTTCTAGGTATTCCCCACAAATGTTTCAGAAATTAAATGTAATTTCAGTCTAGGTCAATGTTGCTTTTTCTTGGCATCAGTACATACTGTTGACTAATATTGTTTTTAAAAGCTGTAAAAAATTAGTTTTGAGCTAGTTTTGGTACTATAAAGGTTTCTACTTGATCCTGAATTATATTGAAAATTCAGTAATTGGAACCTTCAGAAACCTGAAAATCTGCACTGCTGGTAATATGCAGTTCTGATGAATGTAGCAGATAAAGTAGCCGCTATAGTAACTCATTTCAAATTATCCAGTGTATAAACACAGTGTGCTGTGATGACCACTAGGCAGAGAGATATTACAAACTCAAAATGATCTGTAGATCCACTTCACGTAGACCAGGAAAAGCTGTTAAGTGGTTAGAGCATTCCAGCGTCCGTCTCTCTCCCTCTTTCCTGTTCCTTCTTTGACTGGGGCCAAGTTTCTAAACCAGTGTTACAGCAGCAGTTTTGGACCTCGTGTCCTACTGAATTATGCCTATATTCAGGTATTGTCATAAAAACCTTCATATTAAGAGAGCTTTATTTAATCCTCACAAAAATCTCTTAGCCCAGTTGCAAAATCAATTTTCCTGGGTGACGTACTAGGAAGGAGGATTTTTTTCAGCCTGTCCAGGGCATTTAATTTACCTTCTTAAAAACAAACATCCCCACCCGTGCCCCTGAGCTTGTCTCTACTGAATTGGTAAGTATAATTTAGGAGGACTCAAGATGATAACTCCACCTTACGGAGCAGGGATTAGGACGAAGGCTTCATTCTGACTGGAGCAGGAAAAGTTAACATCAAAAGCGATTTCTCTCCTCATCACCTAGTACAGTTTATCTTAGTATTTTTTTCCTACTCAGAAATGAGGATACTACTACAGCTACTTAAGCAGTTTATCAATTACTTGGTGCTACATTTCTCAAATATTTTTGCAGATAATACTTTTTATGCCTGCGTGAAAGCATGTAAACTTTTACCGTCACTATAAAAAGCACTTGTCTGACCTATTCTAAAGTACCAGAAAAGGGATAAATAACTGCAGCACTTTTTCTGTTACAATGCCAGAGTCTTAATTAAATCTGGTCTTCAGGTTATGAGATACTTTAAATGTACAATCTAGGATCATTAACAGCTTTTCAGGTCAGATCACAAGGTCTCTTGGGATATTAATCTGTCTTTTAAAGACTAGTACAACAAAATGTTCTGAAGTTCAGGCAGGGGATGTATATATACATGCCTGGTATTTTTAACTAATCATTTCAATAGGCCATTTCAGGGCTTGACATTTGGAATCTGGGATGATGGGTAGGGAAGGGAAGTTTCCCAAGCTGAAAAAAAATAAACATTTTGGACCATTCTTTAATGTTCATTTTGAAAACTATATCACAAGAAAAATGGGTAGGGATTCTTTCTCCCTTATGCCTTCAGGGAATGAGTAGTATTTAGAATCTCTGGCTGAAATTCAAGCCTTTTTACCGTGTAAATTTTTAATATTAACTCATTGACATGCTTTTTACATCTGAGGACTGAAAATGGATCTTAATGTTTAAGTTGTGGAATGGTATATTTCTTAAATGAAGGGGGAACATTTAAAAAAAATAGATTAGAATACCAGCATTAGTGAGCTTAAGGAATTTTAGTATGTAATAGCAAAGTATAGCAAAGTATTTGATTAAAAAATTAATCTTGAATTGCTAGTCTGTAACTAGGTGCATTCTAATTTAGCAGGTGAATATTCTTTACTTATCGATATATGATGGGCTTTTTGCAAATAGAAACCTTTATCTGAGTCCCACGTGTTGCTTGTACTGATGGGATGTATGCTTACAGCAGCTTACTGCTGCTTTAAAATGTATAAAATGTTTTGAGTGTTTGCTCATAACTCTTTTTAACCTCCACTTGTTAAATTGTCAGACATTGGTATTTTATCAGTCCGCAATGTAAGTTTAAACTAATGTTCTTAGGAATCCAACTTGTACACACACTGTTTAAAAACCCTCAGGGACAGTTTACACACTATCCTCACTCAATTCAGGTACTTGTACTCTCTTCTTAAACCTAGCAGTGACTTGTATTTTGTTTTGCTTTTCTTTTGACGTGCTGATAGCACATCCTTGATGAATGTCAACTTAAAACTCAGTTCAGGTATCCAGGTATAACTCAGCCAAACGGATTTTAAAGCTGCATATTTACTCTCCAGCACACAGTGCCTCAGACACTTATAGTGGCATTCTGTATATTCAGTTATTACTACTGAGCAGATCGCGTGGGGGTTCCTGGTATGTATTGTAAGAAATTCCTATGTATATTATATAATATGTATTATATTATATACATATATAGTATATATGTTATCTTAAACTTATATATTTTAAAATGCCACTACTAGCCAGCGCAGCTAAAAATGAAATACATTCCCAGCTGCTTCTGCGAAACAGCAGAGGCAGCTTCTTAACGTGGCTCTTGCTTCTCTCTCACCATAACTACTTCTAACCTCAAGCACGGGTCCTTGGCTGTCTGACCTCTACACTCTAGTTATGCAATGTCCTTAGAGAATTCTGTGCACTGGCCACTGTGATGGAAACCAATGGGCCGGGAGTGCTTTGAGTTTATTAGTAATTGTTCTGCCAAAGTTGGTGTTTGTATGACAAGCGTGTAAACCTGTCAGATAATCAGCAGAGGTCCAGGCTGTCCGTAATCACTTCCACCTCCTGGGTAGGACCAGACCTCACGAGGTGCCTCCTTTCCAAGGCCGAGCGCTGTTCCCCGAACACCTGCAGTGCCAGGCCTCTGTGCTGCGCTCACCTGGAGGCCGAGCCTGAAACTAAAATCTGCTGTTCTGCCTTCACGGTGATGATCCCTTGGCAGTCGCGAGTCAGCAACACCTCTGCTTTATTATTTGACACTTTACATCTAAAAAGTCTTCTCTTTCTATTTATGTAACCCATAGTCTTTGAAGAGTATGGAAAATGGCATTTCTCTCTGACCTCTAGAAGTTCAAGTGTCATGGGAAAAAAAAACAGGAACCCCCCCTTTACTCTTATGGACCTCATTTCAATATACTGTTTACAGTTTGACGGAATTGTATAATTTAATATTTCTCTTGTACTGTAGTTTATATTTATTTACAGATTTTTTTTGTACTGTGTGATTTGAATTTTTTGTTCCTTGCTATGATCAATGTTTTATGTAGTAGAGCACTTATGATCACAAATTAAGGTTTTTGGTTTGATTGCACTACATTAATTTTTTTAATGCAGTTCTGATTTTTTGACTGGACTAAATAAGCTGTGTCTTAATGTATGTGATAAGTACTTTTAAATTTTTATTTCATGTGGTCCATTTATTTTTTGCATTGTATGTCAAAGCGCTAATTCTCTTGTTGTGCATGTGTAAGATTTAATGGCTCCATTGTATTATTTGACCATGTCATTTTGGAAACACATTCCCAGCTGTAACGTTGTGTATGGTAGTTTTCACTGGATGCTAGACTTTTCAAAACCACTATTCTTCTAATAAATTTTGTTGTGAAAAACTTCAAGGGATTCCAATTCTCTTGTTTCTAACGTGCTTTCTAAATGCCTGTACTAGTAGCCCAAGGATATGAGATGCAAACTATTGCAAATGGGGAGAAGCAGGGGAGGAAGTGAAAATAGAAGGTAAAGCAATTTCTGGCTGAAGGATTGAGCTTTGGAATCTCCGTACTCTGTTGGGTTCTTGTCCTAAATAGGATTGACGATAAAGCTGCTTTAGCAGCTGGGTAGGGAATACATGGGAAAGCTGAAACGATGTCTCATAGCAGCCCAGTCTCGTGAACTCCCGTACTCTAATTTGCGCTTCCCTACTGGCCACCTTAATTTCCTTAATGGTAAATAATTTATCCGGTGAAGAACAAACAGTCTCTCAGGAGGGAAAATAAAAGGTGATGGGTGTTGTTCACTGAGCACTTAGTAATGAGCCAAGGTAGGCACGGAGGTGGTGGAAGCGTGGCTGGAGCCCCGTGTGGGTTGGTTTTGGGCCGTGGGGCGGCAGCGGGCAGAGCACCGGTTTGGGCAGCGGGCTGTGTGCTGGAGCACACATCGTCAGGCGCAGGCACGCTGCTTAGCTGCTTGCCGAGGCACCTGGTGTTGCTTTTTTCTCTGCAGCTTTATTTTCTCTGCAGAGGGGGCAGGTCCCCAGCTCCCCATTAGCACAGGGAAAGCTCCAGCAACTCCATCTTGCTGTCCCCCTGCACAGGGGCACAAGGCAAATCCAGCAGTGGCACCACACTGCAGCCGGCCCTTCTCCAAGATCCGTGTTTACTTTCTCGTGGCTGTACTTTGGGTTGAACTACTTTTGACGTTATGCATTATTGATACTGAAATGCTGAATACTAAAAAGTAGGTTACAGTAAGTGGTGTATAATGGAACCCACGTGAGTTTAGGCATTTCTGCTAACCTTTGTGTTCAGTTCGAGAATGATTTTGAGAGTGATGCATAGGGATTTCCTAGCTTTAGGAGAATTCATAATGCTGCACAATATCTAGCCCAGGTTTCTTTTCTCCTGAGAAATTGCCTTTCTTATAATAGCCATGTGCTATTGAAAAGTAGGTAATTTAGGGTTTGCATTTTTCAGTGCCTTTTTTGTTTTTTAAGATCCTTAAATAACTGTTACATTACAAACTAATTATTTTATTCCTTGTATACTAATACCGGTGTTAAAAACAAAAAGCCAAATGGTAATTGGGTGTTGTCATTGGTTTCGCTTTACCAGGCAAATCTCCCTTAAATAAAAAACTTGGTTTAACTGGAGACTACATCTTACACTTATTCAGGAATAGTGAGTTTTTATGTGTAAATAGGTTGAAAGCCTTGTGCAGTAAACCATCATTTATCATATTCTTTTTCTGTATGTCTGAATACATCTGTCAAATCTATGAAAATAGCCTTTGAAAGTGATGAACCATATTCCCATCTGCCATTCTTTAGGATGCATTACACTGTGCAGGCTTGTCCCAGAACATTTTTAATCGACACTTTTAGTCCTGCGATTATCACAAATACCAAGTTTTTCTGCTTTTCCTGAAGGACTTGCTGATGGTCTTGCACTGCTAAGATGAAATTGTTCAAACTTAAAGGAACACAGTCTTGATTTTTTCTTTTAAAGCTGTTTCCTGTATCACGACAAGATTGCACAAGATGTTGCACCCAGACCCAGAAAGAAGCTTCCATGCCTTTGTCTCTTATAAAAGTAGAAAAGAAACACAATTAGCCCTGTTAGGCAGCTTTAAAAGTCACCTGCTAGTTTCCTTCAGCTTGTTTGGACTCAGGGTGGGTTTTGAGCTGCTCGATCTGTTTTTGGAAGAGGCAGCTGCCTCTTTGGAAGCTGCAGGAGCATATCTGGTCACCTTCTGAAGGAACAGATCCTTTGTAGAGTAGCCGTGGACTGTGCCCCCACATACATCTGGGTCACTTGCTACAATGCAGATACTCTCTCAGGTGTGAAATGAGAGACTCTGCTCATTGCTCCTCTGTGGAAGTGAGAGCTGCTGGAAGGGGAAGAGCAGGAAGCTTCAGCTTCAAGTGCACCTGCAAGTTCTGGCACTTAAACTAAACCTGTAAGGGGGCAATTCCCTGAGCTCAGCATGAAGGATCTGAAAGTTGGAAATAAACTTAAGTTTTGTGAGTGAAGCTGGTTTAATTAAGGGAATTCCTGAGCATCACGGTTTCATCTTCCCATGTAACCAAAGCTGAGCCCTTGTGTCGTGGCTCCTCAGAGTCAAACAGCAGGAGTGCAGAGCTTGCTCTGGCATCTGCAGTAAGACGGATCACCAGTGGCTTTCCTGCCTGAGCATGCTGAGCTCTCTAATTTCCTAGAGGCATGACAAAAGTGGGTCTCGGGGAGGGGGAGGATTTAAATCCTGATTCAGGAAGATACTTCAGCAAATCACTATTTTCTTAAGCTGCAAACTCTGCTCTGGCAGATGCCCAAACAAGGATACTGGCTGAATGGAGGTTTTAACTGGAAGTGAGTAGCAGGTTCTTGGACCTGTTTAGGAATGTGATTCATGTACAGAGGAAGAGAGCTAAAGATGAAAAGCAATTTCAAAAAACTGAGCTTGAAGTGCTAGGGCAAATCTAGGATTATGGACTTTGATACAATGAAGATGGAAAAGAGATTAAAGAGAAAGTTGATCTTTTTAATGTAGTTATTCTTGAGACACTTTAATAGATGTTACAGTGCTGGAAGGATCCCAATTTGTGAGAGTGCTGTTTCCCCTGATCTGGTACATTTGATGCAGACTCTGTAACTTGAAATCCAAGGTGTTCTCAGCTGTCTAGTAGGAAAATCAAAAGAAACGTGAATTACTTCACACCTATGAATTATGAATTAATTAAGTTCCTTCTTATCCACCTACTTGAAAATTGCAGACAACACAATCTTTGAAAGCTCTCTTTTGGTATCGTGAAGAGGGAACACAAAACAATTGCATCTTGTTTTTACAGGTCGCTTTGAATGTATCAAAATTACAGATCACATTTGAAATAAAACTTCTAAAAATCTTCTCTTGCTGCCTCCTCCTCTGCAGGTGTCTCACAGCTCTGCAGGAGTCTGTTCCCTACACACTTAACTAAAAGGCAGATTATCGTATGAGATGGCTACAGCTCAAATTTCCAGGAATTGTTTAAAAGCTCAACTAAAATTAGAAGCGCTTAAGGTATACTTCAGAGCATAGAAATAAAAGCACTGCTGCCTGAACATACAAAAGTTGCCTGTATGAAAATACATCTGCATCCCCCTAAGGAGCTGACCAGAATCCCGGACCATAACGTACCCAGCCCTCACACTAACACCATGGGAGATGGGGCAGAGGCTTCAGCTGTCGCCTGTACCTGAGCCTGCAGTGGATCTGTCAATGCGTGGCTCCTACCTTGTCTCCCTGGCTGTGGTTTCCAGGGCTGGCTGGGTCACAGCTTGCTTGCCTGTCTTTGCTGGGCTCCTGTTCCAGGTGCAGCTCAGCCAGCCGTGTGCTGACAAGAGGAGTGGCTTGTCTGTACAGGATTATCAGCAAACTGCCTGTAAAAATTACAGTGCTAAATAGGTTACACCTGCTAAGGTTTGGATTTTTTTTTTTTTTGCTGACGTGCACCAAGATCCCATTGTCACGTGTGCCAGATCCCTCCTGCCCAGCTAATAAAGTGTAGGGCTTGCTTAACTCGTTTTGGAATGACATTCCTAACTTTGAAAGGGGCTTTTATGGTTTCTCTTCTTAAAGCCGAGCCTTTGACTGTGCTTTTCTTCTCCCTGAGCTTTAGAGGAAGGCCCTGACACTAATTGTAGAGTTACTCTGGGACTGCAGGGAAAACCTGACACCAGGAGAAGCTGAACAGCTTCCCTGCACATGTGAAGGGGTTTTTCATCCATACAGCTAATATTTGTGCTGGGTCCCTTGCTACAATCTAAGCCTGAGCTGGTTGCTTGGAGAATCCACACTAGTTTCCACTACGTTCCTCTTTCAAAGAAGGTGGTAGTACAGTTTTTTCATGTTTTCAGGTGCATTGCGGTCACACATGGTGTCTTCCTCAGATTTCTTTCAGGCCTTTAAAGCAACTGGCTGCATATGAGGTGTTATTAGGGGTTTAAAACAAACTATTTGACTTTGAAAGGAGATACTAAGGAAAGACCCAGTAGGATTCTGGTTTTGCATAAGAAGCTGTCATAGCAAATATACTCTGTTTGTACAGAAATACAAGTTTCTTTCTTGTTTCTATCCATCAAACATGAGCTCAAGGTGTGAAAGCTAAACTTGGTACCTGAAGTGGCATTGTTAATAGCTAAGTTCTGGTCTGACCATGGTGGCAGCTGCCTGACCTCGCTGCTCACTAAAGGTCCATCTAGCTGTAATTCAGTGAGCTTTGCTGCTCATGCACAAAAACGAGTAGATTTTTGCTCCTGTTTCAGGCCCTGTATTGGCTTTTTTGTAACAGACACAAGTGTGTATGGTAAGGGTGACTGCTCGTCTGCTCTTTAATTCTAGCCACCTTGCCCATGCCTGGTGCCTTTAATTTTGTTTGAGTGTAGACTGGATTGCTAATTGATAGAAGGAAAAATAACATAACTCTGGATTTAAAAGAAATATGCTTTTCACCCATTTAATTATATTTTTAAATTAGGAGTAATAGTTACATAATTCAATGTAATATAATAGAATAATAGTTATAAAGCTTAAATTCAAAGTGACAAAGGTAGTGGCTTAGTGCTGGCAAAGAGCAGATTGATGGGGTTTGGGTTTTGGCTTTTTCATCTGTTCTTTCATGGCTCATGAGTTAAAAAAAGGACTTTCATTGCAAGATTTAGAAGAGTAGCAAGGCCTCAGCAGGACAACAGGGGATTTGGCACTCAGCCTTCTGTGGGTCAGAATTCCCACGATGTGCATTGTTGGGGCTCTGGTGTCACCATCTGAATATCTGAGTTGCTGCGAGAAGGATTTTTCAGAGGTGGTTTAGCTGCGATTTCTGGGTACGGTCCCGTTCTGTATTTCTCTGGTCATAAAAAGCACAGTGCAAATGCCAACATCCCATTAGCACTGTTTGTCTCGTTACAACTGCGTGGTTAAGCACGAGTTCATTTCTGTGAGCTCTCAGGGTTTGCGTAGTGCACTTACCGTTAATAAGATAAAAAACGTCTGCGGTAGAGGAGATCTGTGATTGCTTGATGGGCAGCATGTGCTAATGGGTCATCATGGCTTTGGCTTTCTCTGCGAAGGTTAGGGACTCATTTTCCTGCTGGTGGGACCAGGAAAGCACGGAAGTCAGAGGGAGGCAATCTGTGAAGGCATCTCGAGGGGATCTGCAGGGCTGTGATGCTCGCTCCTTCCTCGCTGCGCGTGAGGAGTGATGAGTCACTTCTGCTTTTTCCAAAGGATCTGTTCCTTTGCAGGCATAAGCTGTTGTTGGTAATTTTTTTCATTTTATTTTTCCTTTTATGACAAACCAGCAATTGATGGGTTTTGTCACCAGTATAAAGAAACAAACAATACCTATCATTATGCTGTGGAAGGGAAAGTCGTACAGAGAGAAAGCACATTTCAACTGCAGCATCCATTTATAAAGGGTAAAATGCCGACTGAGGAGGCTTTAAATATGGTAAATACCCCTAAAGTAAACTGGGTGTATTAGTAGTGATGGAATGTTACACACTAAGCAAGGTGTACTTCCCTACCCCAATTTACCGCGTAGCTGCACAAATATTGTCTGCGTGGGGGAAGATGGAACCTTTCTTAGTGGACATTTGCCAGGGTCAGATGTGGTTTGGATTTGCTAGTCTTCCTCTAGCACTGAGATGTGTGACAAGATAAACAAAGGAGAAAAATAATTGTGGGCCAGGATATCAAGGCGAATTTTTGAGAGGAAGAATAGACTCTCTTAAGAGAGGGAGGAAGGACAACAGTGTGTCATGACAAGGGTTAAAAAAAAAAAAAGATGATGTGAGGGATGTGCAGAAATGGAAGGATGAGAGGTTTGAGCTGAAGGGGAGGGGTGTGCATTAGCGCAGAGGAAATCTCTCCTCACTGGTATGCATAGAGACATTTCCTGCCTTATGTTTTGGTTTCTTAATAGTTATCTGACTATAAAATTAACCTACATCATTTAATGGTAGTTGAATGGCAGCTAAATTAACCCACTTTCAAAATAGAGCTTACCTAGCCCGTCAGCTCTGAGACAGCCTCGTCCCCAGGCATCCAGGGCTGCAATCCACTTCTCTGCCTTAACCTATTTCCCAAGCAGCCATCCAAAGTGGTGCCTCAGAAACAGGGTTTGCTGCTCAGCCCAGCAGCTGACAGAGAGTACGGACATGTATCAAACCGCTAATTCACATTTCACCAGGCATTCCTGTGCAAGGAGGGATGGCGTCGGCACGTGGGGAGCGCCGCCGTTAGGAGTTGCGATATTGTTTCTATTAACAACATGGCCTTGATTATCTGAGGCCCAATTATCTGAATCTCCAGGTTATCTGAAATGGGGTCATATCCCCCAACGTCTGTTAATTACACCCAGGATACCCTCTCCTCTCCAGATGTCTCCACTGGCCCCTCCCAAGCTTTGGCGACCGGGCTGTGCTGAGTGTGGTTAGCTCTAGTGAGCGCTCTACCTAGCTGCTGCATCTGGCTTTTCATATCCATCTTGGGAAAAAACCCCAACCTGGATAAGTGCAGAATTTGAAATCCTTGAAGACTTCTAGAAGTAGGCAGTGGCTGTGAGTGGCAAGGTGTCTGTTGGAGTTGGGACCGGGAAAGTCTTTGGGGAGGGTGTCCAATGCATTTGGGTTTTCTTCCACCTTTCCATGTACGTTCAGCTTAGGAGGGGTAGGTGGGATTTCTCACAGCACAGCCTATCCTTCTCACAAGCCCTCATTTACTGCAGATGGGTTCCCCTTCAGTGGGAGTTTGCTAGTTGTTGAACCTGTGCAGTTGCAGTGACTCCAGCTGACCCGTGTGTGCATGTCCGAAGGTTGGGGAGGGAGAGCTTTGTCCCCAGTGTGCTGCAGGACAGACAGGATCTGACAGCGACGGACTCAGAGCAGGGGAGAGGCCGTACACCTGCCTCATCTCGGGTCCAGAGCCAGTACGCCTTCCCAACTCGTACCTGGGACTGTGAAAGATACTCAGGGCATCCCTCCTTACTCCACAGTCCCTGTGGTTCATTCTCCCTTCTCTTAACTGGGTGCTGCTTTTTTTAAAACATGCAAAGCCGTGAAAATCATTGTAAGAACTTTTTTTTTTTGCCCTGCATGCTTTTGTTATCTGTCTTCTGGTGCTGTCTGTTTTTCTATCTATTCTGGTCTTCTGGTGCTATTTATCCTTTTGGAGCACCTAGCTCAGGGAAGATTCTGGGTACTGCCTCAGAAAGAAACAGTCATGGTAATTTTTTTTTTTTCCCTTAAAGGGAAGATCCCAAATGATCTTGATAATTAGAAAAATTAGCAAGGACAATTCTGGAAAGGGTTTGAAAGTTGGTATGTAGAATAGTATTTCCAACATGATAAATTTCCCTTGGTTTTAAAACAATAGCTCAGTGGTAACATTTTTAATTAGTCATTAAATATTGTATTAGAAGTATCACAGTGATGATAAACTACTGTAGAATACGGTTGGGTTTTGGGGAAGGTGGGAGTCGAGGAAGTTATGACAGGAATATAAAAAAGCAAAACTTATTTGAGGCTGCTATTTTTTTAAAATGTAAAAACCAACTTTGGTTGGTTTGATTTCTATTTGGTTACAGGTGGGGAGAAGTGATTTTTAATGTTTAACTAGTTTAAAAAATAAATAAACAAATAAAAGACACTGCTCTGAAGGGTTAAAAGTCTGAATCTATAATGGATGTCTGTTATTTGTCCAGTCAGTTGGCTGATTGTACAACCTGGATACGTTGATGAATACATGCAGCTGACAAAAAACCCCAGCCAAACAAAACCCATCTATAACTTGTTTCTTCCTGCTTTTCAGTTGAAATACAAGCTCAGTCCATCCCCATGTGCGTCACCAAGGACGGAGTAAATTCAGGGGCCTTGAGAACCTGGCAGCAATATTTCCACAGTTATTTTGGCTGTGCTTTGCACAACTTCAGCTTTTAATTTAGAGAAGGAAAGTGCTTTTTCTCCTTCCTAGCTGTTATGTGGAGCCGCAGCTCTTTGCATGCTGCTTTTCTATTTTTTTTCAGTGCAGTGAGAGAGAATTACTGTAGCACCCACAGAGGTGTGAAGGGACTCATTCATCTGTGTGGGGAGTGTTAGGTGCCAGGCATATTTCTGAGGATTGAAATGCAGGCATTTAAACTGGTGCATCCAGTGTCAGCCTTTAATTGGGGCTTTGAAAGATGAGCTCCAGCAAATCTTGCTTCAGTGGCTTACACTGTTCGTGCCCACGGCTCATTTGCCCATCCCCTGCAAGGGCTCGCAGCATCCGTTGTGCCAGCAGAAGGACGCGCGTCCTGCACCTCTCAGGGCACGAGGTCTGTGCCGCAGCTACGAGTGGGGATGGGTCTGAGCACGGTCAGATGGTCACGTGCTTTTCCCAGCGTGTTTGCTTTTGCACGGCCGTTCCAGCGAGCTGAGCTGGGACTGGCAGAGAACCCATTCCCCCCTTCTGCTGGGTGGGATCTCTGCATGCAGCCCTGCAGCACAGGCAAAGCAAGCCCGTCCTTGGGAACCCACTGCACAGCCGCTCCCAAGCGCACGCTTAGCACACGGGATTCACTGCACCCCTGGGGCTGGGGTCAGCTCACCTGACTGCCAGCAGTGAACAAGTTCCTTTTAAGAGGCTGCTCTTCCTTTGCAACCCCTCAAAATGGCATTTCCGCTTGCCCTGAAAGATAAATTAAGTGGTTGAAACCAGTAGGGCTGGAGGTGCCACCCAAGGGCAGTGAGACGCTGCCTCAGACCTTGGGCTCGTAGTGGGCACGGTCAGTGCTTTGAGTTCAGCTGATGGAGGGCATTGCTCGCCAGTTAGTCTTTCTCCTTAGTCATCCACGTTTCTCAAATCTCTGCTTTTAGTCAGGTTTCCAAGACACCCTTCAGCTTGGTGGGGTACTCAAGAGGTACCTCTGGTTTTGGGTGGTGCAAGGCAGCTCTCTGCTGACTGGCACAGAGTCAGCTGTGTGGCGGCAGGAGAGGGAGGGGAAAGGTCATCCCTGTAAAATTACTGAATTGGATTTTATAAGTTTATAGCTATGTTTTGTTTCTTTTACAGAACTATAATCCTGGTGCTTAGAGTGGTCTGAAAGGAACAGAAACACTTAGCCTTGAACTTTTGTTCTGCTGCTGCTTCTTGTGCCTCTGAGGTACAAAACATACCTGTAAACTTATAATCAAACAAACCGATGTTCAAGGGCTAAAAAAAGAAACGCAAAAAGGGTACAGGCTTCATGTTCAATAGTGAGAAACTTGGGGTGGGCAAACCAGAAGATTGCAGTTGGCAATTGACAGGTTTTCGGAGACCGGCTTCCCAGGTAGGTTGGTATGAACCAGCTGATTTCTTTCTCCCTTTCTTTCTTCCCCTTTTGCTGCCCCCCCCAAATACACTCTAGGGCCAGGGGCAGGCTAGGCTGCCCCTAAAACTCTTTTTTAATGGCATTCACAAGCAGAGCGAGCACAGTGTCACCCTGGTACAACAGGAAGGAAGAGATATGACAACCCCACCAGTGGGCTGGGGGCACGGCAGGAGCTGGGAAAAGCTCCTCAGGCTGTGTAGGGGGAAACACAGATAGCTTGGCCCTTCCTCCCCATAGTGTAAATCCTCTATCTGTGCAGTCTATAGGTGTTACGGACTGACAAACCTCTGCCTTCCCCCAGCCCCTTCATCCCCAACCGCGTGGCCTTTGTTGGAAGCCCCAGGTCCCCTCCAGCAAGAGCTGGGGGAGGGTTGACTTCAAACTCCACTAAACAGTAGAGGCACAATGCAAACAAATGTATTGCAGCACGCAGCTATGCAAATAGCTTCAGAGCGCAGCACGTTTTCCCCAGCATTAATTGCTGCACCGCCGGGGTTGCGTAGCAACAGCTCCGCTTGTGCCTCTGACAGCTCCTGCCCCTTGATGCCTCTGACACCTTCTGTGGCAGGCAGGGAAGGGGAAGAGAACAGGGCTGCCCTGGGAAATCTAGAAGGGCTGGGAGGTAATGAGAGGCTCTGGTGATAAGATTCACTTGGGACACTGGGGGTTGTCTTCTGCTGGCCCAGGGCAATGTGCGCAGTGGGGCCGGAAGGAGGGTGTTGGGGCACAGGAACAGAGGCGATCCGGCAGCCACAGCCTTGTGTAGGCAGCATTCGAGGCTGGCAGGCAGAAAGGGCAGACCTGCCATCTCCCAGGGTCTCCAGGAAAGCTCACTGACAGGTGGGATGTCTCTCCCATGGCAGTGAATCCTTCTGGGGACTCCATGCAGGTTTGTGACTGCACTTACAGCTTGGCTAGAGGCATAGAGGGTCCCCACATAGTTGCCTCCCACCGGTCGTGAATCTCCTTTTAGGCTTGTGGCTTTTCCAGCCCTTGAGAGAGATGGGTCATTCCTCATGCACGCCCAAACCCAAGAGAACCCTGGGCCAAGCCCTTTAGGAAGGAGTGAGTACAGGCACCAAGTAGAAGGCTGTAGGTGGGATGGGTAGTCCTGGGCTCCCTCACTGGTCTGTCCAGCCCAGCAGCTTCTGTGGGGCTGGCCTGTGTCTCCCAAAAGGCAGGACTCTGCCTGCCTGCCTCTTCAGAGGCAGGACTGGCCGCCTCCTGAGAATAATTTTTCCTCCTGTTTAAAACCATGTTCCCAACTCCCATCCTCTGTGTCTACCAGTCAGTCTTCAGCTCCCGCTGTGCTTTTGCCAGGCTGAGGAACTTGTTTGCACCCGGCACCTTTCCCTGGGAAGACACTTCAGCTCAGCAGTCAGCTCACCTCTCCTCTATTCTGATAAGCCACATAAAAAAAATAGTTTCTCTGCAACAGTTTGTACTGTCCATGAGCAACTCTGCCTGAAAATGTGGGGCAGCGGATGTAAGTCTCCTCTTATATATGAGCTGGAAACAAGCTCTTCTCCAAAACTGCCTTAAGTAGGGAGCATGTGGGCAATCCTGCGTCCATTGGCTGCCTCGCAGGAGAATGCCCATGGGCACGTTTTCTTTAATAGTGATAGCCAGAACAGACACGAATAGTAGGAAATGCTGGATAGGTACCAAGGCACACAGATTAGCAGGTCCCAGGGAGAACAGAACTCTGTGTATCTGGGAGATCTGGGGATGGAGAGGCACAGGCTGCAGCTCAGCACCCTTGGGGGCACAGGGAGAGGAAGGACAGAGCTGGGACGCAGCCACGCTCAGAGCCTGACTGCAGGTGGCGGGGAAAGCTCTGCCCCAAGGTTATCCTTAGACACCCAGAAAAAGGCGCTGCTGCTGCAGTACTCAAACAGGGATGGACTGGGGAAGGAGCAGATGAGCTCGAGGTGAGAAGTGGCCTCCTGTCTTTGAGCTGAAGTGGCGTGACACCAGAGGACCCTGAACGCAATGTGCCAGGTGAACTGTGTCACTGAGTGTGAGATGGATCTTCTAAGTAAAAAGGGCATCAAAACTGAATGGATTTATTTCCTTTATCAAGCAGGAAGAATATTTATCTCTGGTTTTTAAATTTACAGCTTGACAAGCTCTGTGTATCTCTGATGGTCTCCTTGGAGTACAGTAGGGCAAATAAGGTGACAATGAGCACGAAGGCCTCGGTCACACTTCACAGGAAGAAACCAGGTGAAAGGCAAGGCAGAAATGCCACTGGAACCTTCAGGATCAGGGAGTCCAGGTCCTCTCTGTCATGTGAGCAGGACATGAGCCTTTTCCAGTCCCACACGCCCGTGCAAAGCAGGCGTGACCTGCAGCTGGCTGTGTTTGGCATCATGGCTACAAGGCAAGAAAGGACAGTGCCCGGCCACTTTGGTCCCTTCTCCCAGACCAGGGGCTCTGTACACAGGCTTGCAACCTCCTCCTCACCAGGCATCACCCAGCTTTTCCTTTCTTGCCACCCACCCAGGCAACCCTTTGCCTATTCCACGGATTCTTCCTTCGCAGCCACTGAGTGTAGCACCCTAAGGTGCCCCAACAAGGAGTGAGTTGGCTGTTTTGCCACCATAACCCCTTCCCACAGCTGCCCAGGGAGCATGGCAGTGGGGGGGGCAACTCTGCTGCTGTCATTATAAATTCAGTCTTCCTGGGGGAAGATGGCTGCTGCTCTTCAGAGCTGGGCTTGCGAGTAGGTAAGGGGAGTCACCGCCCTCTTTGCAAAGGTGGAGAAAAAAATTACGCTGAGCTCTGCCTCTTCGAAAAGTCCCCTGCTCCAAGCCCGGGGGGTTGAAAGGTTTTTTATCCCCTTTTGTTATTCAGCAGAGCGAGGGGAGGAGCTGGGCCGTGTAAGAGATCCTGGCTGACATAACCCTTCCCATGCAGGGCTCTGGAGAGGGGCCAGGTTGTACCTGGGTATTTTTATTTAAACTAATCCCAGGCGTTGCAAATTGAAAGCCATCGCAGCGCCAGGTAGGACCAGTTGAGACGGTTGCTGGCGGGCGTTTTTCTCACCTGGGTGTAGTAAAGCAGTCTCGAGGTACGTTGTTTATTGCTAACCCCGGGAGGATGTTCTGGAGGTGCTGGGACACATTCGGCAAGCTGAGCTTGCTCAGCTTTTCCAGGTGGTTTTAGGAAAACCCTGCCTATGAAGCCTTTAAGGAAATCGAGAGGCTGGGCTTGAGAGGCAAAGCCTCATTACGTGTAAAACACGTTATGCCTGGGAAAGCAAAGGGCTGGGTAGCGGCTGCTCAGGGCAGGCTTGGCTGCAGCCCGGCATTTCTGGGCAAAGAGAAGACCTGGTCAGCCCTGAGCCTGAAGTGGCCCCAGGTGTCTCTCCTTGCCCACCAGCCCAGGGAATCAGGGCACTGGAGGTGCCTCCCTGGTGCGTGTCAGCCCAAAGAAAGCAGCCAGCAAGCAGTAAGTAAGGAGCAGGTGAGGGCTGCCCAGGGCTGGCTCCGGCATGCCTGGTGCCGCTGAGCACGGCTGGCTCCGGCCACTGGCTTTCCTTTCTCCATTTCTGTGCTGATGGCTCCTCCAAGTTGGAGCTCTTCCTCCTCATCCACCTGTTGAGCCCTGTGCCTGGCAGTATGGAGAGGGAAAACCCACTCCAGATGAAGCTGCTTTTCCCCACCCTGGCCCTGAACCCTTTGATAAGCGTTGCCCCCCTTGACCCAGCTGAGTGAGCGAGGTCGGTGTCTGATGCTGGCGGGGGGGGCAGGCAGAGAAAGGCTGTAGGGGGAGAAAGGACTTTCACTCCTCCAGTACAAGGCCAGGAGGTGCAAAGTGCAAGTGTTGCTGCAAAGCAACCCTACGTTACTGGTAAAGATCCTGTGTCAGGCAGCGTGGGTGCCAAGGAGTGGGGCCCTCTCGGCATGGTCAGGGCTGGGTGGGAGTCGCCTGTGCTGCCGTTGGGAACAGATACGGTGTCGATAACAGCACCTGGCATGGCACTCGTGATGAGTTCATGCAAACACCGGGTAATTATCCCTTAACCTCTCCACTACTAAGTCCTAATTAATTGCCTCTGCCAAGCAGGTAACTGATAATGGCCTGGGTTTGAGCGCTAGCTAGTGGCAGTGACCCTGTGCTGTAGAAGCCCACCTTTCTGCACAAGCACTGCGTGCTGACAGCCCATCAGCTGCAGGAACACTTTATTAAATGGCAGCTAATCAAAGGTCAGTGCAAATGGCACGACACTGCGCAGGGTGCATTGCTGCCTGCATGTCCTGCAGGCTCACCAGAATTTCTGTGCTGATCACAAAAGAGGCTCAGATCTGCTCAGTTTGGCCCCAGACCCATCATCTGCCACTGAGGTGTAAGCAGAATTTGAAGACTTTGAGTAGCTGAAGATTCCTGGCATCTGGCTGCCCAGCTGGGATGCTGCTCTGCTCCCACCCGGCCTGGCAGTGCAGAGTGAGGGAGCAGAGGTGTGCAGCCATGCTAGAAATGCTGGGCCTTCTACACCAGGTGCTGTGCAGATACTTAGTCTGATTCTTTCTCGGTTTGCTTTGAACACGTGACTTGGTGCCTACACACTGGGATGTCCTAGGTGTAATTATGGGTGCTCTGGCAGTGGCAGACAAACACAAGTGCAGTCCGTGTCCTGCCAGCAGCGTGCACGTGTAAGGGTGCGTGCTGGGACTGAAGGGACACCTGCCAGCCCCAGGAAAACAGGATGCTTGATCTCACCTGGAGGTCAGGCAAGGGATGTGCCTGACTGGGAGGACAAGGGTTATTCTGGTTTTGCAGTATAAACTAATATTCCCTGGGACGTTACTGACTGCTTCTCTCTTTGTCTCTCTAGTGAGGATGCAGCAGAGACAATAGCAATAGACTCTAACAATCAGCCGAAGTCTCCACTGGAAAAATTTATGGTCAGACTGTGTACACATCACCAGAAGCAGTTCATCCGTGTGCTGAACGACATATACACTGAAGTACAACCAGACTCTGACAGCCAGCAGTTGTCTGAATCTGAGAGCATGGAGGCCTCTACTTGTGGCTCTGGTTGTAGCCAGCGAAGCACTGAAAATCAGGATAAGGGTGCTACTTGTACTGAATCAAAGCTCCCTTCTACATTGGACCCAGGACAGTCAGGGTCTGATGGCCCCCTACATGTTACAGGACAAGCCCCGAAGCAGCCAGTGGAACTGAAGTCTCTGGACAGAGCAGAGAACTCCAGTCCTGCTTTGAGAAGGGACTTCTGCGAGCTCCCCATCACCAGGCTTCGCTCTGCTAGCCCAAAGGATAGCCCCACCCAAGGATACCTCAGCACGTTGAACTCTTCCTCTTTGAATTTCCATCATGCCGCAAAGAGCCTGGAAGGGCAGCAAGCTGCTGGACATGAACAAGAAGCCGGTGTCAGGAAGTGTGAGGACAATAAAGAGCAGCTAGCAGGTAAGACTCTCGTGGAAGGTTATATCTCAGTCAAAGTGGCAAATGTGAATGGCAGCGAGGACAGCTTAGACAGCTGTCTGGGCTCCCAAAAGAGCTCTTTCAGGGCTCTGCCGGAGGAGTCCTGGGATCCTGGCTTTGCGGTGACCCCCCCTCGCAGAGCTGACAAAGAGAACACTTTGCAATGCAGCTCAAAAGCATCTTTGCACCAGGACTTAGACGCAAAAGAACAAGATGTGAGACCAAAGCAAGAAAACCACCTGCATGCCATGGCCAAGGGCAAGGCAGGCTGCCACCTGCACCCAGCCGACAAGGGCGCGCTCGACAAGTCCAAAGAGGGCTGGCTGCCCACTGGCGCCACGCCAGCCGCCCACCGGACCCCAGGTGGGCACCCCCGCGCCAAGGCAGCCTCCCTCAGGTCCTCTCGGAAGAGCAAGAAGGCATCGGGGCTGAGGATCAATGACTACGACAACCAGTGCGACGTGGTGTACATCAGCCAGCCCATCACCGAGTGCCATTTCGAGACCCAGCGGCTGGTGTCGTCCCGCAGGACGGCGAGGAAGAGCACCCGGGGGTATTACTTCAACGGGGAGTGCTGCGAGCTCCCCACCGTCCGCACGCTGGTTAAGAGCTCCCGGGCGGAGGAGAGGGCGAGCAGCCCGGCACTGCGAACAGAGGCCCTCGTAAGTGCGAAGCCGCCCCTGGTGCTGTCGGTGGAGGGGTCTGCAGGGGCAGGACGGGAGGGTGAGAAGAGGGTTTCCCTGAGGCTCCTGGCTAAAGTGGCGCCGACCAGCCGAGAAACGAAAGAGAGAGCTGAGCTGGGCTCCATGCAGCTCCGGGATACCCGAGCGCTGCGGTCGAGGGAAGCTGCCGTGGCCATGCCATTCTTCTCCCTCTCTGCTCCACCCAGCCCCCAGAAGGAGGACAGCTTGGCCAGCTCACCGCCCCCTGGCTCCCCTCCCGCTGAAGGAGGGGGGATGACAGCAGGAGGCACTGTCACCTGGGAGGCTAGCAGTAGCCTGGGCTCCTCTGGGGATGGCAGCAGCAGCAGGCAGGCTGCTGATATTGCTGCCTTTTCAGTCTCAAAAGCACACAGTGAAGAGGAGGGTTGTCCAGGCTCTGACCTACAAACTGTTCCAGACCTCCCCGCCAGCCCAGAGCCAAAGTCCTCCTCACAGCCCTCTGCCGCTACAGACACAACACCTCTGCCCTGTGATGGTGCCAGGGATCCTGCCCAGCTTCCAGGCTCAGGGGATGCCGAGCTCTGTGGGCAGTGTCTGGCAGAGCCCTCCCCATGCTCTCCAGGCTCGCAGGCTCCTGATGAGCTCCCTGCCACCATGGATGGGGAGAGCCCCCTGGAGCCCCCTGCCACCTTGCAGTGCGAGGATGCGAACAAAAGCATCGATGCTAAACCAGAAGCACCATCGGTCATGGTGGGCGATGGCCCTCTTGAGCAAGAGGATGCCGTGCTCGTCAGCATACCCCTCCCCAACGTCTTGGAAGCGGAGGCAGTGCAGAATAACAGCACAGCAGGTGAAAAAGAGCCGACGGAAGGGGAAACGCCACCTGACCCCAACAGCTCAGACTCTGTCCCTTCCAAAGACAGTCTAGACAAGAAGCGAAAGAAAGGCAGGAGAGCGCTAGTGGCATCGGACCGGTGTCTCCGAAGCCAACAATCCCAGTCACCTGCCGAGGGCAGTGCTGAGGACTCTGGTTCTTCCAGCTCTGTGCAGCTTCCTTGCCTTCAGATCAAATTCTCCAAGAGCCCTGGCACTAAGCGGTTCAAGAGAGAAGTGCAGCTGGATGAGGCAGCATCCGAGCACTTCCCAAATGACTGCTTCCCCGATGTGCTGCTCAAAACCAGCGAGGGGCCAGGCATTGGCCAGGCTCCAGAGAGCATCGCTGAGCAGCAGCCAGGCGAGGAGAATGGTGTCACTACCAGACAAACCTATAAAAGCATCTTAGTGAAAGAGACTGCTGCAGAGGGAGAAAATTCCTCTAAAGATGACTCCTCTGCTAACAGCAGCCAGAGTCAACCGGATGAGATGCTGGAAATCAGCATCCAGGCTGATTCTGAGAAGAAAAACATTCTCCTCCCTCCAGAGAACAGTGTTCCTGCAAATGATGTTGAGCAAGTGGATGTGAAACCAGTCAATGCCAGTGCAAAGGACAAGGAGAGCTCTGACAGTGCCAGGGATCTGGGCAAGCCAGTGAACTACGAGCTGGTGACCGATTTGCCTCCATGTCCCAGCAGCAGAGGTGGGAGCAAGCATCTTCCAGCAAAAACTGCAAAGCATAAAAAGGTTGCTCTGCAGTTTTATAACTTACGACATGCACCCGCACCTGTGGACAGTGCAAAAAAGAGCACACCAGGGAAGGAGTCTATGCAAGCAATCCCCAAACTGAGGGATGAACACAGTTCAGGGAATGATGACTGCCCAGCACTGGAGGACATAGACATGGCTGACAGCAAACCAAAGTTCATGGAGTGGTGTGCTGAAGAGGAGAACCAGGAGCTCATTGCTGAGTTCAACACTCAATACATGAAAATCCAGAAGGGCTGGATTCAGCTGGAGAAGGAGGTCCAACCAACCCCCAAGGTAAAGAACAAAGCGGACAAACTGAAAGAGATTTGGAAAAGCAAGAAAAGAACACGGAAAAGCAGAGGCTCACTGGACGTGCAGAAGCTTTCTCCTGTGCAGATGCTGTTTATGAAGGCCTTTAAGCTGTCCGACATATGCCAGTGGTTTCTGGAGACAACTGAAACCAGGTCTCTAGTGATTGTGAAGAAACTCAACACCCGTCTCCCAGGGGAGATTCCCCCCATGAAGGTCCCCATGCAGAAATATTCTTCCTCCAGTCTCTACCCCAGCTCGCTACAAGCCGAACGTTTGAAAAAACATCTCAAGAAGTTCGCCGCCACTACTCCAGCTCGGAATAATCTGAAGAACCAAAAGCTTTGGGCCAAAATTCGCGAGAATGCTGATAAAGCAGAGGCTGAAGAAGCCGCCATTCCCAACCAGACATCTCCCACTGATGCCAGCACCAAGGAGCTGAGCGAAGACAAAACCATCCAGCCTGCCCTCAGCTTGCCCACGCAGGCCAGCACCAGGATCCTGCGCAAGTACTCCAACCTTCGGGGCAAGCTGCGAGCCCAGCAGCGCATGGTGAAGGCAGAGAAGCGGAGCGATGGCCCAGGGGACCATCTGTCCCTGGAGAACAAGCAGAGCCGGAAGAGTGTGTGCATCAACCCCCTGATGTCTCCAAAGTTGGCCTTGCAGATCAAAGCAGCTGCCTTTCCTGCTAAATCTCCCTCAGTGGATGGGACGGGAAAGGGGCGGAAGGGGAAGAGCAGGTCCCAAGAGGACCCCTTGCCCAAAGTCGACCTCCAGCTCAGCAAGAAGAAGAAGATGCTGAAGGAGAGCAGGAGCACCCAGGAGCGATCCAGCTCCTCCACCAAGGACAAGCTGCCTGCCAAGAAGGCTAGTAAAATAAAGCATTCAGAGGTCAGCGCGAAAGCTCCCGCCACCCGAAAGCAGGCTGCCATGGAGAGGAGCAATAAACTGGCCAGAAAAATGTCTTTGAAAGAGAAGAAAGTCCCGAAAAAGCAGCTGGAGAAGATGCGGCTCCCCATGCGGAAGGGCAAGGAGAACACGAGCAGACGGGCCGTGCTGCCCCCCAGTCACGAGGAGCTGTCCAAGTGCCCAAAGCAGAAGCCCCTGGGGGAGTCCTCCACGCGGTCCCAGAAGATGGCCAACAAGAAGCACAGCAGTGGGAAGACCCTGACGAGGTCCATGAAGAAGATGCAGGAGAACAATGTGTCTCAGGGCAAGAGGAAGCTGAGGGCAAAAGTGGACTGTTCGCACAGCAAACGCTCACGACTGGACCCGAAATAGCGACAAACCGGTAGCCATGTACAAAACTGATGTATAGTAGTAACCCTTTACCATGCATTAACTAAAGCTGCTTTTATAAGCTGTAGCAAGCCTTTAAAAATCCGCAGTTAAAGGATAACGCCCATGATTTTAGGCATCAGCAGATGTGTCTTGGACAGAGAGGAGGTTGGTCTGTCTGGCTCTGCTGTTCGGAAGGAAGTTTCTGCAGTTCGAACGTTCCTTGGGTTCTTTTAAACTTGGAACCAGGCAGTTTTTGTTAAAAGTACAGTGCCTTATTTATCACTTTAAAAATAAAAATAAGAAGCTCGTCTGTGTGATTTGGAGGCTTGCGTTTTATACTTGAGGCACAAGCACTTGTACTGTAGCAGAAAGAAAACCACCGTCGTGCACATGAAGTAGCTTTTGTCAGCCTTTGGGTGCACACAAACATTTCCCTTTCTTTCAGAGTCCTCCTTCTGTCTGTCTTCTTAGTGGCATTTAAAGCAAAACCAAAACCATTTCCCATCACCGAGGGAGAGGAAGGCGAGTCTGTCCTTTGTCGGTTCGCTGGTAGCAGCTGCTGGTGTCCCAGACTGTTACCTGCACGAGAATGTGAAGTAGCTGCTGGTGTGTGTACTGCTGATGGCTGCCTGCTCCCCGCTGCACAGCCCGTGGGTGGGGAGGAGATGCCGTGGGGGCTCCAGGTACCAGGCTGCCACATCCACTGCTGCCGGCTGGGCGTGCTGGGCTGTATCTGTCTTTTTTCTTGCTGGCTTCAGGGATGAACCAGTCTTGCCATGCTCTGCTTTTGGACGGACTTCCTTCTCCTATTTCCCTGCCCTCATGGTGATTTCTGTGGTCTCTGATGGCAAAGCTTTTCTGCAGCGCTTCACTGAAGGTTGAATCTCTCTCTTTTTAAGGGCTTGAGCTCCCGATGTTGGTGCTCTGCAGGAAGGGAACTCTGGCCCTCACCTTGTGCTTTTGTGCACGTCTTGCCTAGTGCTCTCCTAAGCCAGGATTTGCAGTTGAAATAGGGTTGGGATAAGGGACCGGCTTGCGTTTATTTTTTACCATCATTTGCATTTCACCCTTTTACTAGCAAGGTGTGGGAGGTTTGTCCTTGCTTGTGTCACAGAACAGGGTCATAGTGCCTGTCTTCTCTGAGAAAAACCTGTTAGGAGTGCACAGAGTGTATGGCTGTGCTGGTTCTGCTGGGCAGAGATGACCAGCAGCTGGGGACTGCTGTGGTCTGTGCTAGGGAAAGGCCCCTGCTCAGCCACTGCATCCCCATGGCTTCACCTTCCCGTTGCTGCACAGAGTCCATTGGCAGGAATCCCAATGCCAGCCTCTTTCCACACACAAAGCGGCAGTGCCTGGCAGGGCGCTGCGTGGGCCCTGAGGCTGCCAGACCTTTAGCAGCCACCTTGCTGGTCCTTGCTCAGCTGCTTGTCCCTGATGAGAGCAAGGATCTGGTGCAGCCCATGAATTCAAGAGATGCTGGCCCTGGGAGCAGAGGCTGGAAAGGGATTGGCTGCAAAGGGAATTGCTTTTCATGGTTGACATTGAACCCCAGATCTCAAAGCCTGGGGGCTGGAGGTGAAAGGCAGATAATTGTGTTTAAATCTTTCATTGTACCCCTTTAGTACAGAGGATGAAACCAGGCGTTTGATTTGCACGCCCTTCACAGAGCACCTCTGGCTCTCTTGCAGGTATTCCCTTTCCCAAGCATTGACGCACACAATGCTGCGGCACATTTTTCTCTTACTGTGAAATGGCTGATTTAAAAAAAAAATCCTTTGCCTTTCCTTTGAATTGTGCTAGAATAAGTTAACTCTCTGAACAGCTAGGAAGTGATTAAATCTAGCCTGTCAGTCCCTGTACAGATTAATATGAAGTTATCTATTACTTTAATTTTTACTGCATGCATTAAATATGTCAAACATTCCATCAGAAAAGATTTAAAAGCGTTTCAGGAGAGGTGTAAAGCAGGAGGGCACTGATGGCAGTTAAGTGACTGATCTGTACCTCTTTCGCAGGTTGTCCTTCCCTCTTGCTTCTCCATCCCTACTTATGGTCCTTCTCTAGCCTCTGGCCCGGCCACACGGGCCCAGATTTCTTCTCCTTCCTCTGGGCGAGGTGTGTGTGCGAGCACGCCTCTTACCTTTGCTCCTCACGCCATTCTCCTGCAGCAAATCCCCTCTCCCCACCCTTCACCATTACTCCTGAAGCACCTGCACTGGTCACCATGCACCGAGCGCTCCTTGAGGCTTTCCCTCTCTCTTTCTTCTCTCATGTTTTAGCTGCTGGTAAATGGTAAATGCAGGCTGTCCTGCTCCCTGGGAGCAGGAATTTCATTAGGATAAAACCCTATCGAAAGCAAGTGGAAAGAGTCTTTCTAGATGGGGTGCTGCTGCTCCAGCCTCCCAGGTGCCTTCCTGCACCCTGGGGCTTCACCAGCACCGACTGGTTCGAGCATGGCAAGGTTGGGGGACGGCAGGTGTCACATTGGTGCTGGAGTGGAGCAGCTTCTGGGCATCTGTCCCAGCTGGGTGTGCACTGCTTGGCTTAGGCAGTGGTGGGATGAGAACGCTGAGCTTCCCGGCAGTGTCCCTGACAGGCAGTGGTGACGTGTGCTGCTGAGGTACAGCCCCTGCTTTGGAGCAGTCTGTTACCGATAAATGCGGCTCTGACACCGTGCAAGGGATGCGCAGGGAGCTGCAGATGAGCTTAATGAATGGAAGAAAATAAGCAACATGATTTATTACCTTATTCCACATGGACGTGGAGTGTGTTTCCATGTGCTACAGGCGCAGAGTTGCCCACTGGCACTACCACAGTGCCATCCTCAGATCCACAGCCTCATTGCGCTCCTCTTCCCCTGGGCCACCCCAGAGCTCCCTGCTCTGCTTCTTCAGCTCTGGATTTCAAGTGCTACATCCCACAAAGCAGATCTCTTTCTCTTGCTTTGGCTTTTCTTGCTGGCTACTTTCTCATCCTATTGAAACTAGTGTCCATCAATGCACCCTGGTCCATGAATGAGGAGCAGCATCCTCTTAGCTCTGCACCTCCACAGATGTCCTCACTGTCCCTCTGCTGCCAGCCCCCCTCTCTCATTTGCATGGTTACCTTTTTCTCTCTCTCTCCTTGTCATCGGCAGCTCTGGGTCGTCACACTTCACATGTTCAGGATTCCGTCCATCTTAATTAACCTCTGGGAGGAGCTGCATTTGCCAAGCTCAGAGTCAAAACTTGTGTTGGTGCTGTAGCGAGAGCAGTTTGAGCCCGGGATGGCTCCTTCTACCTGTAGCTGTTAGGATCTTGTTTAGCAAGGCCAGCCCTGGAATGGGTTTCCCCGCTGACAGGGTGTGTGATATGTACCCAAGGTGTGCACATATTTATATTCATCACTTACTCATCCCTGGCGAGGTCTTGTTTGCCGGTGTTTGCTCTGTGCAGTGGGGTTTCTGTAGTCACCTGCCAGCATGTCATGGAGACAGATTTGCAGCAAACCTTCTCTGAAGAGCCGACCAGTCGGCGCTGATGCTTCTGGCAAAACTTTCTGCTGCGTTGCTGATCAAGGTCCCTGAGCTGGGAGAGCAGGATGAAATCGTTCCCGCTTCTCTCTGCATCCCTGTCCCTCCCGTGCTGGGGGAGCCATGCCGGGCAGGGCTGAGCGGGCTGGCTGGCTGCCCACACCACTTTTTGCTGGCATGCAGATGAGCAAGGCTGCAGCCCAACCCGTGTCCCAGCTGCTCTTGTGGCACCTCTGGAAATGCTGGTGTTTCCAAAAGTTCTGCCAGCTCCTAGTAATCTCCCAGGAAATAGACATGCAGTCAGATATACTGGTGCCCTGTTTTTAAGACTTGCTGATGGACACTTTTTCTCTCCAGCTCATACACTTTCAGCCTGACAACTGCATTCCCAGTTGAAGGTGACTGAGAAAGCTGTGATTCCCAGCCTTCCATGGGCACAGGTAATGCCTGGGGCAGCATGGAGGTGTGGGTGGCCATCCAGGTTGGGCTCTCACCTTTCCACCATCAGCAGTCATGCCGGGGGAAGAGGACTGAGCCCCAGCCAAGGTGTACTTCGGTCTGCATCCTTGGGCTGTTTGCCTGGACAGCCCAGGAGCAAGATGGGGATAGGCTCCTCCTTGACAGGGAATGCCACTGCAGCTTTTCTTGTAGCAGTAGGTTTTTTGAGCAAACCACAAGGCTATGATGTCCCCATGTCGCGTGCGTTCCCCCCGTGTGTCGTAGCATCCATTTGGCCCATCCTTTAGCTTGGTGGTTGTGAAATGAATCCATCTGTTCTAAGATGTTCTCAGGAGTTCTTGTTTGTATTAAGCTCACCCCTAGGCTTAGCAGAAATCACAGTCCCCATCCTCCCTGCTCCCCTCCCCGCGGACAAGCCCTCTCTCTCACGAGCACTTCCACCTTCTCCCCGAAGGGCAGCAGAGGGCAGCTGGCGGTTTTGATTCAGGGCACGTTGGCAGCTTTGGGGCAGCCGAAGGAGCTGGGATGCAGCCGGCCAGCATTTGTGACATGGGTCTGGAGGCCAGGCGGTCCCACGGGCTGTGTTGCTAGCCAATGTTTTCTAAGTCTGTTTGTAAGAGTACCTAATTTTAAAATGAAATGTGAATATATATTATGTGTAGGTGCCATGTAAGATAGTGTTGTGCTAGGCAGCAGGATGCTAACCTACTTTTTAAGCTTTTTGGGGGCAGGAAAAAGCATTTTTCTCTCACTTCATGCTCACAGATCTAATATTGTAAATAGGTTTTTAAAATATTTATTTCATGGACTTTCCACAGGTTCTCGTTCTAGCTGGTGTGCGGTGGGGCTGGACTGCCCAGCGTGCCGCAACCAAAGGGCTGGCGACTGCGTGGGGGATGGGACGGGG
>VZTA01027964.1:118031-181348 GCA_013398855.1 Mohoua ochrocephala | reverse complement strand
TATGTCACATCAAAGCTGAAGCATTAACTCTCTTCATCTCGTTTTGATGATGTCAGACCTGGTCGCTGGCCACGGTCCCCAGGGAGGCTGTGAGCTCCCATGGCCAGCCAGGATGGCCGTTCCCCAGGACAGGGGGCACTGCAAGCAATAAGATTTGTAGTAATAATGTCTGCTTTGATGGCAGGGGCTCTCGGGGCTCAGGGCCAGGTGGGAATAACTCTGCTCCCGGCAGGGGCTCAGTCCAGCATGGCGTGGGGGTCTCTCTTGACCTGGAGGTGCTCAAGGAAGTGTCCCCAGGGATGCAGAAAGTGAGGGATGCTGTCACCCCCAAGGAACCCCCCCCAAAACCACAGGGGTAGGGTAGGTAGTTGCTGGTAGAAAACTCCCACTAGTGAATTACTGCCTCTGTGGGTACGAGTGACCCAAGGGAGCACACCGCTGTCGCTGCTACAGTCCCAGGGCCGGCTCCAGAAGGTCATTTGCTCATTTGCTTGTCATTCTGCAATTTTAATTCTCCTTCTGGGAGGTTTGAGGTCATTTGGTAATTTTTTCTTAAGTGGGTTTAGATTTTTTTTTTTCTCTGTTAACCCCTTTTTGCCTGGAAGTGTGGCTGGCTCTGACCTTCCAGCCCAGCTGTCTGTGTGGGGCAGTGGGGCAGTGTCAGCAGGATCAGGGCTGCTTTTATGATGATGGGTCTCTGACTTTGGAGGATGGTGTGAGGGATGCTGCTGGGTCCCAGCCCCGCAGGACCCTTCGCCAGTCCCACGCTTCCTTCACCCTTGGAACAGGTGTGTAAAAAAAGAAAAACAAAAAAAAAGGAAAAAAGGAAACAGCACAGTAATTTTTTTCTTAAGATGCAAAATGTTTAAATATTATCTCCACCCTGATGGCAAATGTTTTTCCTTCATCTGTGTCTGCTTCCCTGGGAGAGTTTTGTTTCTCTGTTTGTTTCTATATGAATTTTAGACACTGAGCTGAAATTCCTCCTGTCCGGTACTGTATGTTTGAGCCCAAGCAATGTGAACTGTACAGACCAGCAGTGGGAAGTGGGAGCCGGTGACGGCACCTGGGAGAGCCGTGGCTTGGGACGGCATTCCCAGTTGGTGTAGGGAGTGGGAAGTACTGCGCCACGAGTTGGGAAAATGAACTGTCTGCTGTGAATTCTTGGTTGGAAATGTGGAGAGGAGTTTCCATTAGATAATGTTTACATACCTCACCTGATGAACCTTTGAAAGTGTATATATAAAAAAAAAAGAAAATAAAATTATATTAAGTTGCTTTAAATCAATATGTATAGCTATAAGAGCTGGGTCATTTGAACTTTGAATATGTATCGATTCTCTAAATGTTGACATTTTGTGAACTCTGTGCTCCTGTCTTTTATTTCATCCTAGCCTATGGAAAAAGTTGTGTTCTTGTTCCAGATAAAAGGTCCCTGACTCAGATCTGAACTCCTCAAGGATTCCCACCACCTTCTTTTCTTTTCTTCCTCACTGTCAATATTCACCCTATGAGCTTTCTAAAGGTCCGTATTTTATTGCAGCTTATTAAACGTTTCTTTGATATCAGTGTTTGTTTGGTGTGATAAGTGGGAAAGAGTGAAGGTGAGTGAGTGCACGAGGTAGGGCGCAGCAGGCCGGCACCCTCCGAGTGTCACGCCCTCTCTGTGGAGGGGGGATATAAATGCCTGTGTGGGGTTTCAGTGCTGCCACACCAGTCCCTGAGCTGTGGCAGACTTGTGTTTTTGGCACCAACAGTGCAACCTCTCGGTGCTCCTGGGGACTGCTGCCCAGGCCCTCTCTTCCCTTCCCCAGAGAGCTGCAAGTGCCCAGTTTCCCCTGGAGCCATTCCATCCCCACAGCAGGCACTGGCCCTTCAGCTTCCCACATGCAAGACCCCGGCAGCGATGGCTGCTTTTGCAAGGCATTGCATGGATAACCCCAGCTGCTTGTCCCTGCACCGTGGGGGCGACGCTTTGGCCAGAAACGCTGGCCAGGGCTGCTCCAGGAGTAGGAAATCATCCCCCAAGGCAGGACCAACTCTTTCCATCCTGTGCCACCTCCTCACACACTCAGCAGCTCCCAAGCACCAGTTTCCCCCTTCTCCCCACCAGGAAAGAAGAGGCCAAGCCTCTGAATGAATAAATGTCATGTTCACATGGAAGACAACATAGACAATACCAAACATCTCCTAAAACAATACAGCCTCTGCCAGCGGAAGGATGCCCAGCGCCTCCCTCGCCAGCCTAGTACAAACCAGCGTCTTCAATAGTGACACACACAAACCCCACGGGCCAAACAAAGCCACCGTCATTTTCCTGCCCAGTAGCATCTGTAAACAAAAAGAAAACATCATTTGTTGACCCCAAACATATAAAAATACTATAACAAAATGAAATACAAATATATATTAGAATCTGTAAGTATTCTGTATAAAGAGATACTTTAGCGGTTAGCATACAGCGAGAACAGAAACACAACACAACCAAGCCCCGGGCGGGCCACAGGCAAAATGAGACGCATCCCAGCTCCTCTGTGTGGCAGAGGAGCTCCCATGGAGAGGGCATTTGTGGCAGAAACACATCCCCGTGGTGGTGGAAACGCCCTGGATGCCAGCGGTGAGCAGGGATGGTGACAGCACCTGCAGAGCTGGGTGTATCCGGTGCAGATGCCTGGAGCCCGGCCGCAGCTGGCAGTGTGGACCTGAAGCCGAAGTGCTGGAGCAGTGGGATGGAGAGACCCAGGACTGCAGCTCTGGGATGAGTCTGTCCACCAGGGTGATGTGGTGTTTCACTGTCCAGCCATCTGCAGTGTCCCAGGTTGGGCCCCCACTGTCCTTGGCCCCCACAGTCATAGAGGTGCTGCTGCTGTGGATGTTGGGTGCGTGCAGTACCCCGGCACGAGCTCCCCATGTGCCCCTGCTCCCACATCAGCCCAGCACGTGCCCTGGCACTGTGGGCTTTGGAGAGATGCTGGGCGTGGGCACTTGAGTCCAAGAGCTGGTGGGTCCTGCCCCGGCAGTGGTGTTGGCTCCAGGCATGCAGGTTTGGACATCTTCAGCCTCTTCAACTTGGCACGCACAAGACTGAGGCCCCGGTGATGGGCACGGCAAACCCGCATCCCAGCTGTCCCAGCAGCCTCTTGCTCCTGCTGGCTGGGTCAGTGGGACATGGGGCACCTTCGCCCAGCTGCAGGCCTGCTCCCCTAGGACAGAGCCTGGAAAAAAGGGATTCCTGTGCTGCCCTCACACAGCTCCCACCTCTGAGCAGAGCCACCTGGCTGAGCCAGGGGTATTTGGGGCCCTCTCCACATGAATGGCACAGTGCTGGCCCCCATGGCACAGAGCAGGTTGGCGCTGGAACCCTCAGGGACATCTGTGCACTGCTGCCTGTCCCCCACTCGGTGGGCCTGGTCCTGCTCCACCAGCGTGGCCCTGATGTGACCACAGTGGGCTGGACCCATGCGTGCCCGTGCACTGCAGAGCCCAGCCAGCATGCACAGACTGGGGGCGTCACCAGAGGGTCAGGCTGTGGCCACAGAGCTGGTGACATTATCTGGGGTACTTTGGGCTCCAGCACCCTGCAGGGAGAGAGACCAGGGCTGCTGGAGGAGAGGACTGGAAACCAGGTCTGGGCTCACCAGGACTGCAGGATGCAGGCTACACCACGCAGCCCACTGTAAGCCACGGCTTGCCATAGCTCACAAGGCTCTGCCATGTCGGGCCCCCCTCCTCCAGCCCCAGGTGTTGAAAAAGCCCTCAGATCGCTGGGCTGATGCAAGGGACAGGGATGCCAGGGAGGGGACTTGCCGGGGATGCAGGCACTGCCCTCCGTGGCTGTGGGGCTGCACTGGCTGGGAGGCAGAGTGCCACAGGGAGAGGACGGGGCAGCTGGGCAGGGTGCCCACTCCATATCCACACATCTGTGTAGCTCCAGTTCTTTAAAAAATTCTCTATCTACACATTTGCTTTGTTTGTGGGGTTTTTTTCCTTTTTTTTTTCCTTTTTTTTTTTTTTTTCTGTTTCCTTCCCAACCTTCTAGATGCACCAGCTCTACCCTCTGCCGGGCTCCTCAGATGCAGCTGCAGTTCGGAACACCCAGAGAGCAGCATCATGCCCGCAGGGCAAAGTGAAGTCCTTGGCTTGGGAGGGTCTCCCCGCCAGCCCCCCGGCTCTGCAGGGCCGGTGGCTGCTCACAGGCACTGGCTGCAGCCGCACTTGCTGGGCTTCTCCACCTCCTCCACGAAGGTCGCACCGTTGCTGCACTCGAAGGCGTATTTCCTGCGCCGGAGCCGCAGCCCGGTGCAGCAACTGGCGTCAGGGCCACCGCAGGTTCCCCGGCATTCCACCCAGGCCACCGGCCGCGTCGTCTGGCAGATGGCGTAGCCCCGCTGCACCTGGTGGTAGTCCCGCACCGGCTCCCCGCGGCACTCGGGCTCTGTGGGACAGCGGGAGAGCAATGGTCAGCCTGGCGTCGTGGCATGGGGCTGCCTTCCCTGGACACCCACCTCCTCAGCACCTAACCTACCTTGGTCACAGAGGGCTCCGGTGTAGCCATCGTGGCACTCGCAGGTGGGCTGGCCACCTGGGGTGAGGTGGCAGTGGCCATGGACACAAGGCTGGCGGCGGCAGGGGTCGGGTGGTTCGGCAGGCTGGTTGCAGAGCGCGCCCTGGTAGCCCTCATGGCACTGGCAGCTGTAGGAGAGGGCGTCGAGGGGCAGGCACAGCCCGTGCACACACCTGTGGGCACACGGTGCTGTCAGGACCTGCCGGCGTGGCACGGCATGGCACCAGTGCGCACAGCCCACCAGCACCGAGCACGGCATGGCTCAGCACCAGCACAGTATTGCGCTGGGACTGGTACGGCACCACCTAGCACAGTACAGCCGTCACGGCACAGCACAGGTGTGGCTCTGGCATGGCACCACCAGCACAGAACAGCCTGGCACAGCTCAGCGCTAGTGGCATGGCAGGGCACTGCCGTGGCACGGCACCACTGTGATGGCACGGGACTGACACGACCCAGCACCAGCAACCAGCCACAGGGCAGGGTGGGCAGCCAGCGGGAGGGGCGGGTAGGGCAGACAGTGGGGTGAGGGCACTCACTTGTGCCCCTGGCAGGGACCACCGCGGGGCTGGTCGCAGTGGGGCCCGTCCCAGCCGGGCTCGCAGTGGCAGACGGGGCCCTGGGCGCCCGAGGGCTGGCAGATGCCGTGCAGGCAGTAGAGTTTGCGGCAGGGCTCGCAGCCCGGCACCACCCCCGGTGTCATCCGCGTCTTGGTGAAGTCCTGCAGCTCGTTGTTGATGTAGAGGTTGCGGATGCATCCATGGAAGCTGGTGCCATTGAGGAGCTGCCAGAGGCGGAAGGCAGCCGAGTTGACATCCACAGGCATTCCTGGGGAGAGCAGGACCATCAGCGCACCCGGATGCCCCCCATGCCCTCCATCACCCAGTCCCCATCCTACCTCCCACGTAGAGGGGAGCCTCGCTGTTCAGCGTGTAGTGCTTGCCCGAGTTGTCCATGGTCATGGGGCTGCCACCATCAATGGACAGGTTCACCATCTGGTCGAAGGTCACCAGCTCCACGGTGTGGAACTGCCCGTCGTTGATGGTCTCAGCACTGGAGGGGATGGCTGGGTCACCGGGGACGCCCCCAGGCCAAAGCAATGGGGGTGGAGGTCCCCAGTGAGTGGAGAAGGGGTGCCAGGTACCTGTAGATGGCCGAGCTGGGGTGGGTGCCAGGGTCATAGCTCACCCTCACATGGCCCTGGTACAGCTCCACAGCCATGTGGTCGCTGTCACCGTTGTACAGCAGGATGCCATTGCCTTCAGCCGTGGAGACCTGCCAGAGAGAGAGGTGGGAGCCCACATCCCTGGGGCAGACCCCCAATGCCATCCCTTGATGCCCCCCCAGCCCTCACCTGAAGGGTGATGTTGGCCCGGGGCCAGTCTTGCAGGTCAGTGAACTGCAGGTACGTGTCACGGTCCACAAAGTTGACGCTCAGCAGCTTCTCACATTTGGGGCCGCCGAAGCCAGGCAGGCACTGGCAAAGGGCGCGGGCACCCCGCTCCACACATGGGGCCCCGTTCTGGCACTCAGCTCGCTCACAGAGGCCAGGCTGGCCAGCGGTGTGGGGTGGCATCTCGCAGAGCTGGCCACTGTGGGGCCAAGGGTGCTGCTGGGCTGGGGGCTGGGAGAGCGCCCTACACCCTGCCCACTGCCCCATAGGGCTCTGACAGTATCCCCCTGATTTGGGGTCCCTGGGGAGGCTCTCCAGACACTGGTATCGGAGAGATGCCGGGATACTGAGCTGTGCCCTGGGGTCCCTCCCCAGTGATGCTGGCTCTCCCCAGCCTCTACCCCCAGAGACACACACCCCCAGCCTCACTCCTTCCCCTCACACTGAGGATGGATGGGTGGGTGGATGGATGGATGGATGGATGGATGGATGGACGGACAGATGGATGGACATGGTAGCCAGGACTTGTCCCTTCTGCACAGTGACACATAACCATCCCCACTGCCCCAGGTGCCCCATGTCTTCCTGGTGGTACCTGTAGCCCTCGGTGCAGAGGCAGGAGTAGCCGTTCACCTCATCCAGGCAGCGGGCGTTGTTCTGGCACCGGTGGTCCTGGCAGTCGTCGAAGTCCTCGCTGCAGTTGCTTCCCACGTAGCCGGGTGCACACTCACACCTGGGGCGGGCAGAGGGCTTGAGGCTGCCCCTTCCTTTCCCCCTGCACCGGTGGGTGCCTGCTCCTCCTCCTGTCACCCCCTTCTCCATGCCCCTCACTGCAGTCCCCAAAAAGCAAATCTACCCCACCCCCAGCCAGCCAGAAAAAGCGGTTTGGAGAGGAGGGGGCTCACCTGGGCCCCTGGCTGGTGGAGATGCAGGTGGAGTCATGCTGGCAGGGGTTGAGCTCGGCTGAGCAGAAATTGGGCGGCTGCTCACAGAATTCCCCTGCAAGGCAGAAGAAGGAGTGTCCAGCAGCTGCAGGACCAGAGGAGCAGCCCCAGTCCCCCTGGGGCAGAAGGAACCCCTGGGGGACTCAGCTCAAGGCAGGGAGCTGCCAAGCCCACAGCTTGCACCCCATGGGCACAGGGCTCTGCTGCCCTGGAGGCAGCTCCCACCTGAACCAGGCACTGAGGGCATCCCAGGATGTGGGGGTTCAGCTAGGTGTACCCAAACTCAAGACAGCTAAGCCCAGAGGCCATGGCAACGGGCATTGAGACAGCAGGCACAGGAGCTATTCAGCCCTCATGGGTGGACAGAAGCACGGGGCACATTCCCGTGCCAGGTCTGTGCCATTTGGGGACGGCTAGCCCCTATTCCAGGTACCTGTGTAGTGGGCAGGACAAAGGCAGGTGTAGTTGGTGGCACTGGGCACACAGGAGCCCCCATTCTCGCAGCTGTGCTCCTTGCAGGGGTCGCTGGTGGCGTGGCAGCTCGGGCCCTCGAAGCCCGCTGGGCACAGGCACCTGCCACGGGGCCGGGGCAGTGTCAAGGAGGAAAACGAAACGGAACATTTTGGGGTGGCTCCCCCAAAATGACCAGCACAGGGCCTTGGCACAGAGCACAAATGCACACAAGAGCTGGGTTTGGTGTCCCCCTGTCAAACGCTGGGCACAGGGGTGGGTGGCAGCACAGCCTGCCCGAGGATGCTGTGTTGCCACGACAACAGGCTGAGAGGCCTGTCAGCACAGGGAGGGGCTGCACAGCCTACCTCCTCACCCCCAGCCTGCCAACTATTTTCAGCTCCTAATTGCAGCCTGATTCCCAGAATGGCCTAAAGCATTCAGGGCAGTGAGGGTTGTGTGAGGGTAAGGCAGCCCCGCAGGCAGCACCAGTGACTCCAGGACCACAGCAAACAGTCCCAGTCCCAGATCCCTCTACCTCCCTGTCCTCCCCTGGTGATGGTACCCTCCTCTCCCCCACTGACGTCAGCCTAGGAGCCTTTTGGGCTGGGGGGCATGGGGAAGTGGAGCCAGACAACATGAGCTGGAGCTCCCACGTGAATGCAATGTCCCAGCTGTATGCCCAAGGGAGCATGCAGGAGGGGAAAGAAGTATCAGAACTTCTCTCCATGGGATGCCAGGGTCCCATGCTACTGCCCAAACATCCACCTTTCATGGCTTCCTGTCCAGCACTCACCTGAACCCAGCTCCTTCCCCCTCCTGAGGCTGGCAGGTCCCCCCATTGGCGCAGGGGTTGGAGGAGCAGCCACTGAGTGCCACCTCGCAGTCCCTGCCCTGGGGAAGGATGGAAAGGTGGGAGCGAGGAGGGTGCCACAGCACCTGCCCAGTTCTCCCCGTCCCACTCAGCAGGATGCTGTGGCACACAGGGAGGGGAGGCGGACCCGCAGGCAGCAAGCCCCAGGGGCATGGCAGAGGCCCTGCTCTGCTCCCTTGCCCTCTGCAGGAACATGTCCCCACGCACTGGGGACCCCTGGGAGCAGGGTACCTTGTAGCCACTAGGACAGGCACAGCGGTAGGAGCCAAGGGGGTCATTGTGGCAGGTGCCCTGGTTCTGGCAGGGGCTGGAGAGGCAGGGGTTGCACTTGGCCTGGACGCTCAGGGCGGGTGGGCCTGCGGGATGGGAGGACAGAGATGACCATCAGTGTGAGGAGCGATGAGGACGTGTCCTTGCGGGCACTGATGTGGGGGCAGAGCCTCAGCTGTTGCTGGGAGCAGACCATGTCCTGCCAAGGGGCTGTGCAGCAGGCAGTGGGACAGCCACCAGTTTGCCCAGCCACCAGGGATGTGCCACCAGGCAGGTAAAAGGATGGAAGCATCCTGCTCCCCCTCCTCCACAAGGAAGCTCAACAGATGAAATCCTGGAGCCACCCAGACTCACAAAGCATTGCTCTGCTGGGTGCCCAGAGGAGGGCATGGATAGACGCCGTGGGCACCTCTCACCTTGGCACTCAAACTTCTTGGCAGGGGTGGTGAGCAGCAGCTTTCCTTCCATGTCGGGGGGCCCAGCGCAGCGGGCAATGCCTGGCTCCTTGTAGCCCGTCTTGACCCAGCTGGAGAGCCAGCGCAGGTTGCAGCTGCAGTACAGGGGGTTGGCCCCAATGGCTCTGCACGAGGAGAGGGGCAAAATTGCACCTGCTACCACACAGAGGGAACTGGGCACAACTCTGTCACTTGACCGGGATGCCACATGACGGGCAAACCAGTGCTCCTCCATTTCTGGACCCACCAGAGGTGCTGCCCACAAGGGGAGGACTGGGACACACAGCCCCACAACACTGCCCAGTTAGACCACCCTGCTGCCAGACCCACAGTGCTCCGTGCTCTGCCCTGGGGCTCTCCTCCACTGCCCACACAGAAACTCTTGGCAGTCCCTCTCCAGTACACGGGCAAAGCTGCCTGGGGCCAGCAAACTGGGCAAAGTACCTTGAGGCCAGGCAGAAACAACAGGACCTGCACGGGAGCTGCAGGGCCAGCCCGGGCTCTGCCGCACAAGCCTGCAGGACAGAGACACAGGAGTGGGCTGGTGGGAATGAGCAGCGGGTCACGGCCAGAGCTTGTGCAGACAGCATTGGGGGAAAGCGAGGAATTGCTCTGGGAAAGGAGGAGGAGGATGGAGGGTTGCTCTGCTCCACGGCAGAGAAGGGTACGGAAGCAGTGGAATACGTGAGAGGCGGAGGGCCCGGATGTCTCTCGGAATCCTCCTTGGCTGCAAAGGTCAGCAGTGATGGAGGGCCGGTGTGACCAACACACGTGACAAAGGAAGGAGATGGCAGCCCAGAGGGCAGGCAGTAGGCACAGCAGATCTGCTGGGGCTGACAAACCCAGTCCCACAGCACCCACAGCACCGGCTGTGACACAGCTCAGCCTGAGGGAGCCGGCAGTGCCGGCTGGCAGCAGTGAAGGCAGCACAGCCAAGGGAAATTGGAGCAGAGCAAGCAGTGTTGCTCCCCAAAAAACAAGGAGGCCAGGATTGGAAATCAAGATGCTCTTTGCAGACTGAAGGAACAGCCTGAGACCCCCAGGATGCCAGGAGCAGGCAGCCGGGAACAGCTTAGTGGAGACAAGGAGGAGACCAAAAAGACACTGTGAGCAAAGTTAAACCCTGGCCCCAGGTGGTGAGTATAGGGCAGTGCTCCTGGGGTGCAGGCTCCCTCAGAGAGGGGCTGAAACACCCACCACCACTGGCAGAAGGATACTTGATGACAGACTGGGGGGGGCTGTTGCAGGGAAGTGCACTGGCAGAAGGCTCACAACACACTGGTGTGTGCCAGAGCAGCCCCTGCCAACCCACAGCTGCGACACTACTTTGCATGGCTTGACTTACATCTTGGGGGGACCCCAGAGACCTAGTGGACTGGGGAAGGACCCTGCACCACATCCACCTAAGACCACAGGGACATCCCAGCAGCACTGGGAGACTCAGCTGCACACCTGGATCTGAGCCTGAGCATGGGCAGCAGGTCACAGCGCTATCCAACAAATGATGTCGCAGGTACCAGCCCAGAGAAGAGGGGAGAAGGCAGCTCACCCTCCAGGGAAGCCAAGCTCAGCCCAGTGGTTTTTAAAGGTCTACGGAGCCTGCATCCAGCCCTGAGCCCTGAGGAGTGGGAGCAGATACTCACAGGTGGGACAGGGAGGTGACATCCGCAAAGATGCCCTCAGGGAGGCTGGAAATGTCATTGCCATGGAGAGACCTGCAGAGAACAGAAGGTCCTGCAATGCCCAGGGCTCCAAGGTGGGTAGCAAGGACTGCGGCCCCACCCCACAGGCCCAGGTGTGGGTGGCAGAACTGCACCCCACCACATGGTCACTGTTGCAAATGCACCGTCTGCTCTGAGAGCAGATGAACCTTCCTGCGCTCCTCCTGCAGCCTCTACCCTGCCCACCTGCCTGCACCCAGCACCAAGCAGGCACAGGGGACACAGGGACACAGGCAGCAGCAGAGAAGGGGCCAAGCAGGGCCGTGAGCAGGGCTATGGGCAGGTACTCACAGCAGCCGCAGGGAGCGGAGGCCCTCGAAGGCCAGCGGAGGGATGCACTGCAGGGAGTTGTAGCTCAGGATCCTGCGGAGGGAAGCAGGCAACACAGCTGTGTGTGTTGCAAGGAACCCACCCTGGGCTGCATGCTGCCCCTGCGTGAGCTGCATCTCACACCACAGCTTCACCCAGGCCAAGGGTGGAGGCCCTGGTGTCCCCAGCACCCCCCAGGCTTTGGGGTCCCCTAGAAGAGCCCGCACAGCTCAGCTGGGCCGCAGCCCGGTGTGGCACCGCAGGGACCGCACTTACAGGGTGGTGAGCTGGCTCATGTTGGTGAAGGAGGAGTTGCTCAGGGAGCTGATCTTGTTGTTGCTCAGATCGCTGGAAAACAGAAACCCCAGGGCTTGGAGCCAGCCGGGACCTGTCCCCTCTTACTTCTCCCCAGCCTGCTCAGCTGCAATGGGGTGCAAACAGCAGCATAGCACAGCATCCAAGGGAGCAGAAGGGCTGTCACACAGGGTGATGGCAGCAATGCCACTTGTCCCCCCTCTGTTCCATGCCAGCTGGTGAGCAGCCAGAGGCTGAGCATCGCTGCCAGCCAGAGCAGAGGGGGGACACAGAGGGATGTCAGGGGTCCTCGCACACTGCCAGGCCCCTCCTCAGGATCACACAGCACGGAGACAGCCCCTGCCCTCACCCACAAGTTCCAGCAGTGCCTCCAGCTGCCTGGGCTCCTGCTCCTGGCTACTTACACAAGCTGCAGATACTTGAAGGTAGAGAGCTGCCCCGGGACCTGAGTGAACTGGTTTCCATCCAGGTAGCTGCAAGCGAGAACAAAAGCACCTTGGGGCAAATGAGAAGCAGGAAATCCCTCCCTCTGCCCCCTCTTTCGTGGACTTAGGGCCGCAAGAAGCATCTCCAGCATCACCTCCCTCCTGCACCCAGGGCCCAAGGGGCTCTCGGGGGACTCCTGGGCTGGCAGGGGAGCTCGTGTGCGAGCACCTCAGCACACCTGGGTTTGCAGGCATGTCCCTGGGGACACTCTCCTAGCAGCCCACGCGTGCAAGCGCAGCCAGCCATGTGCCGCGTTTACACATCCGATGTGAGCGTGGGAGGCTGTAACCGTTCCCAAGGCATGTGTGAGCATGTGAGAGATGGCGGAGGATGCAGAGAGAGGAGGAGTGTGCAAGACAGCGGAGGGGGGCACGGGGGTGGTGTGCACATATATCTGTGCCCAGCCAGTGCCTGCACCCCCTGCGCACAGGACTGGCTGCCATCGCTCATCCCAGAGGGGTACAGAGACCCTTTCGCAGCGATGGGCATCACGGAGCCTGCACATCCAGCTCTGGCATGGCTGCGTGGGCATCTCCCTGACACCCACGGTGATGGGTGGCTGACCCCAGGCAAGCCACATCCCATTGCCCGTGTGCTTGGGGCTGGCGCTGCCAAGGCATCCCTGCAGCTGTGGCGAGAGGGGATGGCAGAGGCAGGGTGTCCCTGTCCCTGCTGCTGATGGCAGGCTCCTGGGAACCACAGAGCCCTGAGCTGCATGGCTGCACGGGGACCACAGCTGCAGGGGGTGGGTGTCCCTCGCTGTCCCCTCCCAAGGGCCAAAGACAAGGGTCCCAGCTGCTGGGTGGGACCCTATTGCTTGCACAATATCCTTGATGGCTCTGAATCGTCAGAGGGACTCTTGCTGAGCCGCTTGCTGGTGTTGGGGCTGGACAGGATCCCTTGGATGGGTGGGGGTCCTACTCCCACTACCAGGCCAGGATGGGGTGCGGGGAGAAACCCAGGAGGTCTCTGCCCTGACACCTGCAACCCCACAGCAAAGGTCCCTCACCCAGAGCTGTAAAGTTGATGGAGGGTTAGGGGGAGAGCTTGGACACTCGCCCATTACTCACAGCTCTGTGACATTCTTGGGGATCCCCTTGGGCAGGGCCTTGAGGTGCTTGTTGCTGCAGCGGACAACCGTGTCGAGGCAGGTGCATTCCTGTGGGCACTGGGGCCGGGGGATGCAGCTGGTCTCCTCCTTACCTGCACCAGGCATGGAAAGCCACCAGGTCACCAGGGTCCAGCCCTTGGGCATCGTGTGAGGCCAGATTCAATGCCCTGTGCCTGCCTAGGATGGCTCCCCTCCCATGCCAACCATCCTTCCCTGCCCCCAAAGCAGGGTGTTGCAGGCAAGAGCAGTCAGGAGTTAGCAGTGCAGGAATTGGTCCTGCGCCCAGAAGTCACCTGCCCCACTGGTGTGGATACAACCGGCCAGCTCAAGGCTGCTCTGATTTTCACCATTTTCATGCAAAAATGCAGTCACGGGGACAACAGAGATAAGGGCACAGAAGAAGGGGCTCAGCCCTGCAAACCCTCCTGAAACAACCTCCTTCACCCATCTCCCAGACACAGGTTAGATGGAGCAGAGCCTATGCCGAGCAGCCAGAGGAGCTGGCACCGCTCCCCTTCCCTGCCGTGACGCTGGAATCCTGCGGGAGACACATCCCTGGGACAACCGTATGCTATCTCGCACCGTTAGGAAAGGCGCAGGATGCAACCCTTCAGTCTTTGACGTGGTGGAGGAGGGAAAGCAGAAGAAAGGATGATTTGTTTGTAAATATTTTCCAGAGGGCTCAAAAGCTGCTCTAAATTTAAAAAAAATATATAAAAAAAGGTTTTCCTCCCCACGCACACTCCCCGTCTGCTCCATCTGCCCAGCTCCGGTGCATGTGCAAGGCTGAGAAGGGAAGGCGGCAAGGAGCAGGATGAATCCCGGTGGGCTTTGCCTCCACATCTGCTCCTGTCAGCACCCAGGGCACTGCGTTTGCCAGCACAGACTCACCTACACACAAGAGCCTCAAGGTGCACTGGGTGCAAACTCCTCCCCTGGCTCCAGAGTGGATATTTGAGTGCAGCCCCAAGGGCTGAGTACCAGGAAGGGACACTTTTGTATCATTAGAGGAGGACATTCATGGGGCCCCCTGAGCTACCGCCTTGCCATGGGCACATCCTGGCAGCAAGGATGGTGCTGGGACAAGGAGCACGGTGTCATCCTGGGAGGAGCAGCCTGGTCTCCCCTCGCCCTCGGCACCGCAGGGCCCACGAGTTACCTTCCTCACACCTGAAGTCGGGGAAAGCCACATCCTGGAGCGGGATCTGCCGGAGGAAGTCGGGGTTTTGGCACCGAGGGTTCCCTGTCACGATCTTCCTCTTGCGCAGCCAGTCCCCCAGCCAGGCCAGCTGGCAGTTGCAGTTGAAGGGGTTGGCGAGCAGGTTCCTGCACACGGGAAGGAGCACAAGGGCAGCACCCGAACGGCCACCAGGCGAGGGGACCCGCAGCCCTCCCGTGCCGTGCGGACAGGCTGGGAGCATCCCCCGGGGCCCAGGACATACAGCGTGGAGAGGGACTGCAGCGTGTCAAAGGCGCCCGGTGCAATCGTGCTGATCTGGTTGTCGTACAGGGAGAGCAGGCGCACGTTGCGCAGCCCTGTGAAGCTGTCGTTGTGGATGCAGCTGATGCGGTTGTTCCTCAGCATCCTGCAGAGGGAAGAGAACAAGGGCACCTACAACACGGGCAGGCGCCACGGGGGAAACCCACCTTAGCAGTGCCCGGGCTGTGCCCACCTCAGTGCTGGGCAGCAGAACGAGCCCGAGCAAGTCCCCGAGCAGCAAAAACCTGCCCCCCCAGCACTGGATACAGCCAGCTGGTGGGCAAGGCACTCCTGAGCTGGCCCTGCAGGGAGGCAAGGAGCAGGGACGTCCCCATCCGGGTGCTCATGGAGGAGAGGGGACTCACAGTGTCCTCAGCCCGTCCAGGCCCCTGAACATGCCGCTCCGCACAGACTCCAGCTGGTTGACAGTGAGGTGCAGCTCGTTGACAGAGGATGCCCCCTCGAACGCCCCATCCTCGATCTCCGACACCTTGTTGTTGCTGAGGTTGCTGTGAAGAGGGAAAAGCAGGCTGGGATGAGGGCTCTGCCTTGACATCATCCTGAACTCTGCCTCCCCCAGATCCCACTAAGCACCCCGTGATGCCAGTCCCTCAGGTTGGGACATGACCTCCACTTCATGCCCCAGTCTGCCCTGGCATCAGGACCCTCATGCGCCTTCCCAGCCCTCGGACACTCCTGACATGGCTGTGCCTGCCCAATACTCACATTTTCTTCAGATGTGGGAGTTTCTTGAAAATGCCAGTGGCCTCCAGGATGGAGATTTCATTGTTGTTCAGGCGCCTGGAGTGGGCAGCAGGGAAAAGAGCTCAGGAGATGGCTGCAAAGTGCCTGGCACAGCCCAAACCCCGAGCCAAACCCCAGTGCCAGCAAGGTGCCTGCTGCAGGAGGGAAGGTAGAGTGAGAGAGGAGACTCTTACAGCTCAGCTGTGGACTGTGGGATGCGATCTGGGATCTTGGTGAGTTTCAGGTTGGAGCACTCGACCACACCGGATTCACAGCGGCACTTTGGGGGGCAGATCACGTCACTGTTGCATTCACTGTTCAGCTGGTAATCCTCTGTCCCTGTGTGATGGTGAAGGCAGCGTGGGCTCCCACGGGCAGAGGCACAGGGGGCTGCACCTGCCTCCTCTCCCTCTGATCCTCCCACATCCCCACCTGGTCTCATTCTCTTCCCCAGCTCCCCTCATTCCCCTGTGCACATATTACTCTTTTCCATGCCCAAAGCAGCTTATCTGCAGGGATATCTGTCCTGGGTACACAGGGCACTGCACTGCCCACCACCCTCCTGTGAACAGAGCTGGACCCTGGGGCACCTCCACACCCATCCAGGTAACAGCACGATGGGAGATGCCACAACACATCCCAGTACCCAGCACATGGGAAATGAAGCGTGGTTCTGCCGGGCCAGGCCACGGGGCTCTGGCGTGACACCCTCGCAGGCAGCCCGGCCGAAAGGGCACCATGCACACACCCATGCACTCCTCCGCTCACCTGGGATGAAATACTGCTCCTTGGCTGCGGAAAAAAAAGCACATCAGCCCTCTGAGCACACAGCCACCAGGCTGGGACAGGGCCGAGCACAGCCGTGCCGCAGGACGCCTGTGACAGGGCTGGGGACAGCTCTCACCCGAGCAGCGAAACTTCTTGCTCTTGATCTGGCCGATGCGCTTGTTGGCCAAGCGCCGGGGGCTGGCACAGCGGGCTCCGCTGGTCTCCACGGGGTTGGCACGGAGGAAATCTGCCAGCCACTTCAGGTTGCAGTCACAGATGAAAGGGTTCTGAGCCAGGTGCCTGTGCCAGGGACAGCGGGTGACACACTGCCAGGGACAGCCGGTGACACACCACCAGGGGCAGTGGGTGATCACCAGCTCCAGCCCCGGAGATGCTTTCCCCCAAGAGGCTCGACTGCCCGGGCACGGGAGCTGGTGCGGACACTCACAGAGTCTGGATGGCCCGCAGGGAGGTGAATGTGCCTTTGGCCAGGCTCTGGATCTTGTTGTCATAGAGTGAGAGCAGCGAGAGGTTCTGCAGGTCCTGGAAGGCATCTGCCCGTACACAGTTGATCTTGTTGGCATTGAGAAGCCTGGCAGGGAGGGAGGGATGTGAGTCTGGGGACCCCCCTTCACTGCACCATGAGTGCTAGGGACCTCAGTCCTGCTTCCCTGTGTCCCTGAAAAGCATCCCACACAGCCACTGGCGCCTTACAGCAGCTGCAGGGCAAAAAGTCCTCCAAAGACACCCTTGGGGAGGTCCGTGATCTTGTTGCCATACAGCACCCTGGGAAAGAAAGGCCGGTGTGAGAGAGATTGAGAGGAGTGGTGTGGGCCACGGTTAAGGGGGTGCAACACCCACCCCACCCCACCCACACCAGTGTAGGCACTTACAGGGAGTTCAGCGAGCGCAGCCCCTGGAAGGCATCGGGGGCGATCTCCGAGATCTGGTTGTTGCTCAGGTCTCTGAAACCCAAAGGGAGAAGGTGGCCTGGTCCCCTCTTCTCTTGTCCCATGTCCTCACCCTTCTGCCAGTTCCAGGGGACCAACCCCAACACCCAATATCCAGAGCTGGGGTTATCCAAGACCCCCTCCCAGTGCTGCCACGTGGGGCACCCATGTCACAGCAGTGCCCCGTGTCTGTCAGCTCTCAGCAGTGGCCGGCAGGGTGAAGGGCACTGGGTTTCAGGGCGAGCTGGTAGAGGCTGCACACTTACATCCTCCGCAGCTTCTTGTAGGGTGAGAAGGCTCCTGGGGGGATGGACTTGATGCCATTGAGTTCCAGACGTCTGCAAAGAGAAGAGGGAGAGATGAGGGCTCTAGGGCTGGCCAAACCCCAGAACCCCACTGACAGAGCTGGGGGCTGCAGGACCCTAAGGTCGCAGTACGTTAGCCCCAACCATAGGATGCAAGTTGTCTCTAGGCAGAATATTTCCACACATGTGGGGTTTCTCCATCAGGGAGAGGTGCCATGGGTGGGGGAACAATGGTGGCTGGGGTGGGGGAAGCACCTCTCCTCCCCAGCACCTTGGGTTTGGGGGTTCCTGCTGCCTCCCACATGCTTTGTGCACCGTCCCAGCAGGGGCTTTGCACCATAATTGGATTCCTCTAAGGAGATTATTTCTCTATTTACATTTTTAATGCAGCTAAATCCAGGGCTAAATCTGGGCAGTGTGAGAGAAGGGCAAGGAAGGCCTGCTGCCCTGTGGAGTGACTGAGCTGTTTGGCTTGCTCCTGTGTTCCCAGCACCTTGAGCCACCCAGAGCCCGGTGCTGACGGTGTGGGGCCATACTCACATCTCAGTCATGGTCTCGGGCAGGTTGGCGGGGATGGCCGTCAGCCCCTTGCCCCGACAGTCCACGATGCCATTGCTGCAAGTGCACATGGCTGGGCAGGAGCCGGAGGACAAGCTGCAGAGCTGGGCGTGTGCTGAGTCCGTTTGTCCTGCCAGGGAAGCAGCCAGCATTGGAATTGCAAAGAGCTGAGCCAGGCCAGGATGTGCCAGCACCCTGAAGAAGGGACCCTGGTGACAGCTCAGCATGCAGGGACAGTTCACGGCACCCTTGAGCGGGTGCATAAGGTCTTGGTGCCCCCCAACCCCCTGCAAAAGCTCCAAAGGCACAGACTGATGTACTGTCACACTGACAGGGTGGCACTGTCCCCATATTGTCCCCAGACCAAGGACTGTGCTGACCTGAGATGAACCCACAGCGTGGGTTCTGAGGGTCTGGGCTGGGGCACATAGCAGGGAGTGGAGATGGGCTGCATTGGTGGCACAAGCCTTGTCCCCCTGGCCCGTGTCCCTGCCCCGGCACCCACCGCCTCCCCTGGCCCCCTCACCGGAGCAGCTGAACTCGTTCTTTTGGATCTCGGCCACGTTGAGGCCGCGAAGCTGGGCAGGAGCGGCGCACTGGGTGAAGAGGCCGATGGTGGGGCGCTGGCGCAGCCACTGTGAGAGCCAGGCCAGGTGGCAGTCGCAGAAGAGGTGGTTGGAATGCAGGCGGCTGCAGGCGGATGGAGCAGTCAGCAGCCACAGGGCAGCTCCTGCCCACCCCATCGCCCTCTGGCTGCCCCAGCCTGGCTCATCCCAAAGGGCATTCAGAGGGAGATACAGAGGGGCCTAAGAGCATCTGTGCCAGTTGCCAAGGCCACCATGCTTGGGATGCTCTGCAGGGGTGTCCCCTTCATTCCCTCCCCATGGTGCTGTCCCAGCACCACTGAGCCACCAGCACCAGCAGCAGAGCTGGGGACATCCCACTCTAGCCCAGGAGGTCACTCCCCCCACCACCACAACCCGGGCACTCACAACGTCCGCAGCTTGGGCATGTGGTTGAAGCTGGACACAGGGATTGAAGTGATATTGTTGTTATTCAGGGTCCTGCAGGAAGACAAAGAAGGGCAGGTCAGGGCGGACAGGCTGTAAAAGGGAACATGAGATGGTCTAGGTGGCACCAACCCCTGGGAACAACCTGGCATAGGGTGAATGGATGGAGAACTACAGGCTGGGGACGGCCCAAACCCCCAGCAGGACTTGCTGTCCTTTCCAGGCTTCTCTCCACAGCCAGTGGCACCCAGGTGGCCCCCTGAGGCACGATCAAGACCTGGAGCACAGCTCTGCAGCAGTGGTACCAGAACCCTGCTCAGCCCCTGCTCCAGCCCAGGGAGAAATGGCATGCTGGGGATGTCCCTGCAGCACCTCAGAGAGTGGGGACACCCAAGGACACCCTCGTCCTGCATGGGGTTGCAGGCTGGAGGCTCCGGCTTGTCCAGAGTCACTTACAAGACCTCCAGCCCCCGCAGGGCACGGAAAGCCCCATCCTCGATGCAGCTGATCTGGTTCTTGTCCAGTTGCCTGCAGGAGAGAGAGAGAGAAAAAGGGAGAATTGTTGGGACAGCCCAGGCAGAGAGCATCGGTGCTCCTGATCACTTCCAGTACCTCCTGCCACCGGACCTGACCCCAAACTCCCTCATGCCCAACACTGCCAGGACTCACAGGTTCTTGAGGTCGGTGGCCCCACGGAATGCTTTCCTGGGGATGGCCTGGATGAAGTTCTCACTCAGGTCCCTGCAGAAGAAAGAGGCAGGAAGGAAAATGAGCGGTGCCTGCAAAGCGTGATGTCCCAGAGGAGCAGGGCATCCACAGGCAGGGGCACGCCCCGGCACCCAGGGATCCCTCAGGGACTCCGACACACGGTAATTTGGCTTCAGGTCCTTGGCTGACCACTGCTCTGCTGGCTGTTCTGAGGCAAGTCCGGCTCCATCCATGTGGCTGAAAGTGACTGGGGCTCCCTGGGCACTGCAGTCCCTGGCTCTGACAAGCAGAGCCGAATGGCACAGCTCTGGGAAAACCCTCCGTACTTAAACACTCTCTGACTGCTATAATTACAGGTCCCTGCTGATTAACTGGTAATTACACTTAGTGGCTCCAGGAGGCATTCCCATGGAGCCTGACCTGCACTTCAGAGGGCACGAATAATCGGGTCATTATTTACTTCATCACTGCAGGGTACTGTCTGTGTAATCACCTGCTCTGCAATGCCAGGGCACGCTAAGCCAGCAAGGGCTCTGTGTTGCAGGGCTGGCAGCGGGTCAGATCCCCCACCATGCCTGGGCTGGCTTTTAAAGACCTTGAAGACCACAAATCTCACTGCAAGAAGGGTCTGGGTGGACTGGCTCAGCTCCGGGAGGACCTGTTTGTTTTATTTGTTCCCCATGGCTCCCAGTCAGTCACTCCCTCTCGCACCCTAAGAGTCAGCAGCTCCTCCAAACTTGGCTGGCAACTGCATTGCCCGCTCCCAGCCCGGTGCCAGCACAGTCCTGGCTCCAGCCACCCCTGGGGCAGGAGGTCAAGTTCCCATCTCCTTCCTGGCACAGGGAAACTGAGGCACAACATAGCATTTTCCCTATGCAAGTCCATGGGTGAGTGAGGAGTAGGACCAGGGCATCCTGCGCAGATTAAATGTCCCCAGAATTACGCAGGCCAGACAGACACCCCCATCCCAGCCCACACACCATTCCAGGATGTCCATAGATGTCAGCATTTCACACATTGTGCTCACCAGCTCTGCTTCAACACAACAAAGCCTGTTTGCTATTGATACCCTACAGTCGGACTGGGTCAGGATGGAGGCACAGCATCCACGTTCCTCCCCACGCCCTCATTCCCTCCAAAAAATGGGCTCAACAAATGGGCACAAGCTGCTCGCAAAATACCTGGAGGTCTCCGAATTGGGACTTCGCCCCAGCTGAAAGCTTCACTGCCACAACAAGAAAATGCTCCCAGAGGGAAGCACCAGCGTTACTTGCACGGATGCACGAGGAAAAGGAAAACACAAGGACGGTGGGCTTGCCTAGCCCTCCAAGGGATGCCCAGCCACCAAGGAGGTGCCATACGGTCCCAGCGTGACGCACCGGCCCCTGCTCCCTGCACAGCTTGTGCATCACTCTGGGCCGTTCCTGGGGAGCCAAACCCAGCTGGCAAAACATCATTGCTGAGGCAGAGGAAGGGAGATGCTGCCCCGGGAACTGCCCAGGCTGCTGGAGAAGGAAAAGCCCAGCTCCTCTGCGAGCGGCAGGCGCAGTTTCACAGCAACCCACGTGGCGGCACTGCCAGGCTGCCCTGCCTGTTCGTGCTGCCTGCGCTGCCTGCCCTGTTCGTGCTGCCTGCGCTGCCTGCCCGGACTCTGCCAGCTATTCCCAGAACTCTGGCCCGACCTCCCCCCAGGAGGATCGGGGTCCCCTCACCCCCTCCAAAGAGGAAGGACCAGACACCTGCAGCAGCCTCCGATACCTCAGCACTCCCTCAAACACAAACATCTTCTCCTCATACTATGCTGGGGATGAGATGAGCGTGGGGACCCCCAGGAACTGCACTGACCTTTCAGAAAAAGACAGCATTGCACCAATTCCTCTTTTCTCTTTTAGCTCCCACAAGGAATCCCTTAGAAAACTCTTTGGAAAATATAGCAACTTTTTTATATGGCCAGACAGTGATAAGGAAAACAGTTTTAAACTAGAAGAGAACAGTTTTAAATTAGATGTAAGGAAGAAACTCTTTACTGTGAGGATAGCGAGCCACTGGAACAGGTTGTCCAAAGAACTGTGGATACCCCATCCCTGGAAGTGTTCAAGGCTAGGCTGGATGGGGCACTGAGCAACCTGATCTAGCGGGTGCCATCCCTGCCCATGGCGAGGGGTTTGGACTAGATGAGCTTCAAGGTCTCTTCCAACCCAAACCATACCATGATTCTATGAACCCTCCAGGTGCAGTTCACCACTCTTCCTAGCAAAGCATTCAATGCACCGCATTCCTTCTTGGCAGCTGCCTGCCCTCCAACGTTAAACCCGTCACAGAGGTGAGCACCACACTTCAGTGCTCTGCACCCCTCTCCCAGCTCTGGCACTGCCTGCCCAGGCAGGTCCTGCCTGCAGCTTGTTTGGTTCCCCCATGGAAAGCTTGCTCCCATTTCTCTGCTTGGAGCACATGGGAGTCCCAGCGCGCCCAGGGAGTAAACCCAGGCGTCTGTCTCCAAGCTGCTCATTTACAGCTTGCGAGGGAAATGCTGCTAGAAGGTTGCAACTGACTTTGCGAGGCTTCTCCCCTTCACAGCTTTTTGTGACAGTCACCGATGAAGTGCTGCCATTGGGGGTACCGAAGCCAAGAGGGACAGACGCTGGATGCGAGGGTTTCAGCAAGGCCCCGGCACCGGGCTTAGATTACATTGCACGGTTACACAGCTGACGACACCGGGACAAACACATGCTTTGCCTGTGGGATCCTCGGGCCCCGGCGTTGGAACAAGGCACGGCCCCTTCCCTCCTGGTGTTTCATAGCTCCCAGCTATGTTTGCTTTACACTTTGGCGCAGAAGAAACAGCAGATGGCACGGCTTCTCCTCGCTCCGCCGTGCCGCTCGCGGCACCCGTGGCGGCTGCATTGGTGCCGCCTCACGCCCCGCCAAATACGAGAGAGTCACTGCCATCGCATGCGGAGTGCCAGCTCGCAGCGGTGACCACGAGCACTGACAGGTCTGACAGCCCCGCTGGGGACCAGCTGATGGACGGGCAAAGACAGAGGAGGGGGAGTTGTCACAGTCACCCTCACTGCCTTTTCTGGTTTCGCTTCCAGGTATTGTCCTAAAGCTCCAAGTTTAAGAGTTCCTGGCTATTGAATCCAGGGGTTGACCAAACAGCCAGGCCATTCACAGCGCCACTGCCCTCCCATCCCTGGGCCATGGTCCCAGAGGACCGTGCAGCTGGAGTTTGTCCCTGCACAGCACAAGGTGCACAGGACTCTGGTAGTCCCAGGGGTGCAAAGGGGGGAAGTATAACAAGGGGTGAGGAGGCGATGGAGGACACCTCTGTCGCTAGGCTCACCTCCCACAGGGATTTCTAACCCAGCAGATGCCTGTACAACAGCAGCAGCCAGCTGCAACCCACAGCTGTGTGATGGTGAGAAGGCAGGCACCCACTTTTCTTCCAAGTCCCCCGAAAGCCTCGTGGCCCGACTATATCCACACAAGTCCTCCCTGGCTGGGCAGTGAGAGGGTGGTCAGGGACTGGGATTTCTGGGGCTTCCCTGCTCGGATCTGACACCGAGCTGCCTTGCCCCATTGTGCGAGTGACGGCTGTCGGCACGGTATCTGTAGCGACTCAGGAGGTGCCCCGGCGCTGCCTCTCCTGGCAGCCACGGCCCCATGCCAGGGCCACCGGTTCCCGGGGAGCCTCGGCGAGCAGCCAGGCGCGGGGACGCGGCTCCTCGGGGCTGGCAGGGGCTCGGCGGCGGGAGCCAACCCCCCAGCGCGACGCCCTGCCCGGCGCTTAGCGGGGCGCCCGAGCAAAACTGTTCGACATGGCTTCCCAGTGGGGAGCCCACTCAGGCAAACAAACCCGGCAGCCTTAATCTCCCCGGCAAGAGCCCGCTGGGCCGGAGGGCGGGCGAGAGGGAGGGGGCCGCAGCGGGGCTGCGGCGGCCGGGCAAGGAGGCCGGGGCTATTACCATGCTCTCATTCTTTTGGCTAATCCTGACTTCACACTTTAACCTGATTGAGCCTTGTTTGGCGAGCCGGCTCCTTGCGCGCCGTGTGAGGGGATTAGGGCTGGACGCAGCGGGGAGGTAATTGCTTCCCAGCGGCGCTGGCCCCGCGTCCTCCGAGCCCCCCGCTGCCTGCCAAGAGCGCTGGGGCGGCCTGGCAGCCCTCCGGCAAGGCGCTGCCCTCGCCAGGCAACCCGGCTTGGCAGCGGCCGCGGCGCTGGCTCCGGTGGCGGTGCAGAGGTCCATCTTGCCCGGTGTCAGCAGCCGCGGGCAAGGCTGCAGCCCGTGTCCTGTCCCGGGCATGCCGGCGAGGGCCGCGGAGCCGCTCTGTGGCAGGTGAGTGACTCTCCGCAGTGCCCGCATACCCGGGACCAGCTGCCGACTCCAGGCAGGGGAAGTGCAGGGGGCTGCTCTTCTCTTCACCTCGTTTCCTCCCCAGCATCCATGCTGGAAACTCATTATCGTCTCACGGTCTCTCAGAGCCTCTCCTCCTCAAGGGGCCAGATGAAAGGCATTAACCCTTCAGCCTCTGCCAGCCCACAACTCCCACAATGAAAACGCACGGCAGGTCCCTGCTCACAAAGCCGGGCACTGGCGCAGCAGCTCCGCTCCACCAGTGCTGGCAGCAGTCACTCCAGGCACCAGCTCAGCCACAGCAACCATCCACCCAGCCTCAAACATAGGCAACCAAAGCCACCAGCCCTGGGAAGCATCAGGGTTTCACGCTGGGACAAGCGCTCCCTGGATCCCAGCCTCACCTCACTGGTGCTGTGCCAGAGGCGGCTGTGTCAGAGTACAAATGGCATTTCCCCGGCAAGGACTGTGGCACCAGCAGCTATTAGGCAACCCTGTGTCTCTCAGATCACCCCGCACATGCTGTCTGTCCCAGCACAGCCTGTCCAAGGCAGAGGGATGAGCAGAGACAGGGGCTGACAGCTGTTCACACCGCCACCTTCACTGCCTGACAGGTGACAAGGGGTGAGCTGAAGGGACAGAAAGACTCCTGCATTACAAAAAATCAATAGACTAATCAGCACTTGCATTAGTAGCGACAGCCCAGAGTCCCCCAGGGGTTTTGCACTCCCGGTTGCCACTTCAGGGCAGGAGCTGCTGCACCCACTGCGTGTGCCAGCGTCAGCACCTGCAGCCCTGTGCTGGGGGAAGCATCTGTGGAAGATGCCCCAGCCACACAACCCACTCGAGGTGATGCACACAAGTCCCCAGTGCTGCAAAGAGCCAGTGCCCAAGGAGGGGTGTCCCTAAGGGAGCCGCTTGCTGGAGATGGGGAGCAGCCACCCCACTGCTGCATTAGCAGGATGCCGGGGCAACAAAGCAGAGTTTTGCCCAGTCTGTCACCTGCCCCAGTCCCCAGTGCCCTGTCTCAGGTTCAGGCTCCTGTGGCATGTCCTCAGCATTGTGTCACACTCTTTGATTTTTAATGGGCTCCGCTGGCCCAGCTGCTGGCACCACTCCATCCTGGCCAAGGGAGATGGGACAGACCTCCCACTGCCCCCAGCCCATCTCACTCCACCATCTCCAAGGTGACAGAGAGCCTGCGTGCTGCCTGCTGCTGCCTGCCACGCACTGCAACCCCAGCCCTGGGGCCGATGGCGCTTGCACAGGACAAGGTGGGATGGCAGAGCCTGATGCACAGTTACAGACAAGCCAAAGCGTAGCATGGTGAGCTCAGTGTGAGCCCCTGCCACTCAGGAAAAACATGGTGGGGTTTCTGGAAGAGGCACTTTGGCAAGGGCCACAAGGGGAAATGGGAGGGGATGGGACAGGGTCCAAAGCAGCACGGTGTGGGGGAAAAGGAACACGATTTACTGCTTTTCGCAATACTAGACCAAGGGATGACCGACACAATCACGAAGGCAGGCTTAAAATCACGGCTAAGAGTGAATCCTCCAAATTAGGAGTCCACGGGTCTCTCAGCCACGGCCAGCTCAAAAGGAAAATTCATAGAAGCAAAGTGCAGAGATGCACCTGCCATGCCTTGCTGTGGCAAGAACACCTGCAGGTGGATGCTTGGGAGCCAACTCCTGCTGCCAGGAGAGCAGCTGGGCACACCCCTGGTAGCACCACCCTGCCCAGTGCAGGCTGCATGGATAATGGCTCCACCACTGCTCTGCTGGCAGGGACTGCCACCCACCAGGAGTCACTTCTCCTGTCAGCCTGTTTTAGTGGCAGGCAGAGATGCACAACCCTTCTGCTCCCCAGGGCAGTATGGGGGACATCAGCCTGGGGCCAGCCTGATGCTGGAATGCCCAGCCAGGGCAGGGCACCGGGGTCCCTGCTCCAATCCCTGCCTGTCATTCTTGTCACTGCCCCTCCTGGAAGGAGGGGGACAGTGAGTTGGAAGGGGGGGGAGGGAGGCGCTGCTCCTACAGGGGTTCAAGGGGGAACAGCTGGTTGCTGTGAAGAGCATCCCAGGCTGGGCGGGGTGGCACAGCTCTCCCCGCTGGCAGCCAGAGTGGAGCGGTTCATCAGGCGGCCCCAGCCGCCAACAATTACGTGCTGAGTAAATCGATGGGATATAATTGGACTATTAAGATCTCATTATCCTCCTAGCTCCGGTTGCCACAGCCCACAGCGAGCTGGGGGAGACTGCAACCTGCAGCCACAGAAACTGCCTCCCGACCCACAGCGCCTTGATGGGTACTGGGAAAGGGTGTATGGAGCAGGGACAGTGCAGACAGAGGGGACAAGGATGCTGGCAGCCATCTATATTCAGCACAGGAGACATCTGTGTGGCACAGCAAAGCACTGTGCAAAGGCAGGGTGGTGTCCTTACAGGGATCCTCGAGATGAGGACATCCAGCCATCCTTCTAGTCACCACACCAGCCTGAAAGCCACCACTGACCTCTCCTGCCCTGTGCAGGGCTCATTGCTCCTCAGTGGGATGGGGAGTTCGGCCTCTATATGCCCTTTCATGCACATCTCTGCCCTATTCCTGCTGGAAAGCAGGGCTCACGTCCCCACCTGCAAGAGGCAGGGTCCCCATGCTATGAATCACACAGGCTGCCTGGCCCTGAGGGTCCCCTTCCCTGGGCAAGGGCTACGTATCCACATCATCGCCTGCTCACACACCACCCATGGTGGCTGATGTGATTCCAGCCCATGGGACAGTCCTCCTGAAGGGACCAGCATCCTCAGCATCTCTTGGCACCGGGTCACGTCCACTGTGGTTCAAGTGAAAATAAATAATCACTTCCCTTGGGAGAGCTGACCCCATTCCCACCTGAGGTTTCTTGTAGTAGTATTTCTTTACTTCTTATTTTCTCAGCACCAGTGAAAGCAAAGAATCAGAGCTGCTCCTTGCCAAGCCTTATATATAAGGACAAAACAATCCTTTGCTGCAGCAAGGCAAAACATAGCTCGACACCACGATGTGCTGAGCGTCTCAGACCACAGACCTCAGCGACACAAGCCCTATCGACAAATTCTGCCCGTCCACTGTGTCCACACAATAAAGAGTAAAAGTGAACAATGCCAGAGGCAGGGAGCAACGCTTCATGCATACTATCCTGCCTTCCCCAGGCTTCCCAAAGTGCCGTGCTGACCCCAGGCTCTGGCCCTGGTTCCTTCCCTCCCAGGAGATGCAGATGCTTCCAAAAACATTAAAGCTGGAGAGGTTTGTTGCTTGGACAAGCGAGCAGAGCATGTGTAAAAGGCAACATATGCTCATGGCAACAGTTAGTGAGAGGAGTCCCAGCCCCAGCGTGGTGGTGTTGATTTAGCAAAACATTTCAGGCCATGCATAAATCTCAGTGGCTTCAAAGGGACGCTGCTGACCCACGCCACGACCCGCTGTCTTTACCGGACATTCTGACAATTGACTCTCGCTGGCATCACCCAAGGGTGCCACCAGGGTGTCCGTGTGTGCCGAGGGGACGCCTCGGGGATGCTGAGGCATGGGGGTGCATGCACCACGGGTAACACCAGCAGCCCCACGTTTGGACATCGGGGAAGTTGGGGACACGATGTCCGCTGTGAGCGGGACAATCCGTGCGGGGAGCCGGGCCTTGCCGAGCGGGTCCCTGCCAGGGCAGCGCCTGGGCAGTGGCTCCGCTCCAGCCCCAGCAAGGATCGGCTCCTGCGTGGGCTGCGCTGCAATGCCAGAGCTGCGGGACTCGGCCTCCGTGGGAAGGGGGATGCTATGGGAACAAGGGGAGCTGGCCAAGGAAAAGAGGGAGGGTGGGAGGGAGGGGGAATAAAGCATCTGCTACACACCCTGGAGCCTCTTCAGAGATTGAAACAAGTTAAAAGCAGCAGCTTTAATGGAAACACAAGTGAAATAACAAGCTGCAAACCCTGCGTGCCTGTCACCGCCCCCTCCCCACAGTGTCCCTTTGTTCCTGCAACCTCGTTATCGGCGGGAAGGGGAGGCAACACGAGGCTAAGGCATCGCCATCAGCTCCCCCGCATCCCAAAGAGCCTTGAGAGAGCCACAGCACCTTCTGTGCCCAGTGCCCTGCGGTCTGGCAGAGCCTGGGGTGAGCAGGGGAGTGTCCTGCAACCCACCTGTGGGAGTAGCCAGCAAAAGGACCTGCTGTGTAGGCTGACACATCTACCCCAGTTCCCACTGTCTGCTGGGTGAGGGTTCGTTCCCTCCAGCAAGTGTCTGGCTGGACACCGAGTGTTAAAACTGCACCTGCCTGGCTCACAGCCTCTGTGTCCCACTGCCACTGGGAGCCGAGGCACCCAGCCATCGGCCCCATTGCCACACAGCCTCCTGCTTTTCTGCATCCCTGCTTCTCACCACCTCCAAGTCCCCTTAGCCCTGATGTTCAGCAAGTCTTTTCTCTGCCCTCTTTTCATGTTTTTGCTTCTGTCTTACCCTCTAGTAGTGGGAAATCCCTGCAAGGAACCCTCCACCAAAGCATGTTTTTCCAGCTCCCACACTACCCTGCAGCCTGTGCACCTACCTGCTTCACATCTGCACAGCCCCGGCTCATTTCCAGCACGTTCCCCACACGCTGCAAATAAAAGGCACGGAGACGTCCCTCTCCCCAGGGCTGCATGCCAGGCCCCCCAGCCCTGCAGGGGGAAACTGCTGCCCAGAGCGTAGTACCTCAGCACTCACAGACCCACATGTTCCAGGATGCCCAGCAAATCAGAGTAGCCCAGCGGCTCCAGAGCTTGGGACAGAGCGAGCTGGGGGTGGCGGCAGGGATTTGCTGGACCATGTGTGGTTCTACCTCCAGCAGACAGCAGTGTGCAACAGCCAGACCCTCCCGTGTAGCTCTGTGACAATTAGGACAAGGTCAGTCCCCCTCACCCCATCATGACCCCGTGCATGGCTGTGCCATGCCTTGAGAGGTGCCAGGCTCCAGCCCTGCCTGCCACGAAGCCTTACATCCTCCAGCATGCAGCGTGTGCTCCCTGCCTGGCAGCTCACACCCGACAAGATACCTCGGACTCCATGCTGCAACACTCATCCAAGGTGTAAATGAAAAAGCAAATAGCTCTTCTGGCGAGCCAGCCCTGAGCCCTGTGGGGAGTTGGCTGCAGCTCTCGTTAGCAGGCTCATCCCCTGGGTTTGCGGCACTGCGGAGCCCAGAGCTAATTGACTCCCAGGCTCTGAGGCTTTTAATTGCTAATAAGTGTGAAGCCAGCCCTGCCAGCCCTCCTGGATTCCTCCGAGGTGTGAATGAGGCTGAGCCAAGCTGAGAATTGCATCCCGGCTGTCCCAGATCTGTCCCAGATCTCGGTGAGCCAAGAAGCAATGCTGTGGATCTGTGATGCTGCTCCTCAGCTTTGCAGGTCCTGGGACAGCAACTGGCCCCAGCTTTAAGAAGAGCTAAAGCAAACGCCCTGTGGGCTGGAGGATGTTCTGAACCGAGGCAGAACCTTGCAAGACAGCTGGAGAACTTGGCGAGATGCCCTGACATGACTGCGGGTCCTTCACACTCCTCATGCTTGGCCCTAGCACTAAGACAGGTAAAAACTCTTAAGTCTCATAGCCTGGGGCTTCCTGAAAGCGCTTGGGAGAGGCTGGCAGCGGGATGAGAAGTGGGTGATGCATTGCAGGGTGAAAGGCAGCCAGGGTGGAGCCAGTGGGACATCTCAAATCGTGCCCAGCAGCTGGTGAAAGAGATGTGATTTTGCACAGGGCTGGGAGGAAACAGCCGCGATAGGAGAAGGAAAGGAGGATGGGAAACGGCAGAGCGAGTGTGGGGCTGCGAGAGCACCCGAGCAGGGGAATCCAACACAGGGACACACTGCGGGGAAAGCCCAACGGGCAGATAAAGAGACTCCATCTCGTGTGACACACATCAAAGCCAAGATAAGAACTGCTGGAAGGCAGGCAGCAAAGCCCTGCCACAAGGCTGGCCCAAGCGGCGGCTGCCCTTGCCCCAGTAACATTGCTCCCGAGAGGGGATTTGAGAGAGCAGCACCCAGTCATGGCCAAGCCACAGGGGACCGGGAGCTGCATCCCAACCCACAAGGCTTCCCTCCACCGAGCTGCTCTTTGAAGAGCCCCCTGCACAAAACCACGCCACAGGTCTGGGGAAGCCTCTGCCTGCAGGCAGTGAGTACAGCTGCAGCTCCCACCCCACGGACCTGCCTGTGCTGGGGATCAACAGCCCCTCCTTGTTTTGGGGAGGCAGAATGAGTTGCTGGAGGCACATCTGGGTGCTCCTCCTCCCTTTCCCCGATCCATGCATGCACGGAGCCTTGGAGGAGTATCAAGCCTGTCAGCAGCACCCGACCACAAGGCACAGACTGGAAAGTCCTGGCCCTGAGTCTGTGGGCACCTAGGGGTCTCACAGAGATCTTCAATCTTCGTATTAAAGCTCAAGCGATGGAGCAGCCCCACATCCCTTTTCAAAACTGCCCTGAGGCTAATTATCTTTGGGGTTACCAATGCACCGCCTGTCTTTGCTCCAAGTGCATCTGACTCACATTAGGGACAGCGGCTCTGTGACCCCAGGAGCCCGTGGCTGACTCTGCCCTGTGGATGTGCCCGAATAGCCGGGGGCTGTGTTACCTGCGTGTCCACATCTCCTGCCACAGCCTGACTGAGCTCAAGAGCAGCCAGGATTGCAGAGGGGAACTCCTCTGAGGGAGAGTCAGGGTGTTGCCTGGGAAGAGGGGATGGGACCCTTCGCCCCGGTCGGCTTGGAGGGTTGCTCCTCACAGCTCCAGGGGAGGTGCTGGCCAGGGCTGGAGCTGCCAAGGTTGCGGCCAGCCTCCAGCACGGCTGCTCAGGTGGCCTGGCACTGCTCGGCACGACTGCGGCTCCTGCTCTAGGACCTGGGGAGAGGAGCTGCCGAGGCTGATTACCCCTGCCAGAGCAGGCCTGGCGGGTTTATTTTTAACAGTTCTGATTGAAGCAGGTTTCCTGCTGACATTTACACTCCTTCATCATTATCGGCTCCCCGGCTTCCAACCGCCAAGATAAAAGGGGGGATGAAATCTCCCGAACAGTGGGGTCCTGGCTGCAAACCCGCAGAGGGGGAGAGAGCCAGACCAGTGCAGCTGGGCAGATATCAGCCCCCTTGGAGGGAGGTGGGTGGCTATCTCACAGTGGGGGCATTACAGACTGGGATCCTGCCACCAGATGCAGCAGGAGCCATCTCAGGGCAGCCTGGGTGAGGAATACGTGTCATCATCACTGGCATGAGTGCGAGGACATGGCAGCATGGCTGGGCTACAGATGCAACTTTGGGTGCTGGTGTCCCCAGAGACACCCATGCTCCTGGAAGTGCGCAGGGATTGGCTCCAGGTGCTGCTGGAGCCATGGCTGCTGCCTGGGGCCAGCAGAAGGGTGAGGTGCCAGTCCTGTTTGCATGTGTGTGCCCATGCCAGGAGCTCCCAGCAGTGGCTAAAGGGGCTCATGAAGACACTCAGGGCTCGGCCCCACAGTGTGGTCCTCTGCGATGGGAGAGTCGAGCAGGGGCTGTGCAGCACAGCCTGACCTCATCCTCCTCCCTGTGCTGCTGTGGGCAAGCCAGCAATGCAATGCAGAGCCAGTAGCGGGGCTCCCAGCATGGCCAGAGCACTCAGATCTGAAAACCTCCTGTTTTCCTTAAGAAACAGTCAAATTCCAACACGTGCCATCTAAAAATACACTCTAGTCTGCCCAGGACTCTGCCTGCTCTTACATCTCTTGGATGATTCATATTTTGTCAGATTCCAGATCAGTTTTGAGACCAAAAATACCAGGTTTGAGAGACAAGCATGTCACAGGCCCCAGAAGGTGTCAGAGCCCCACGAGAGGAGGCTGGAGACGTGACCCAGGTGGGGGATGTCCTTTTGCAGCTGGGACTTCGGGCTGGGCATTCCTGACACGTGGAATGCCTCTCATGGAGGGGGAAAGCCCTGCAGCAGTCCTGGATGGGTACAAGTTGCTCCAAGGCCAGACAACCAGCACCAACCCTGCTGCATCCACGAGCAGCCCCAAAATGGGGTGGATTCATCCATGGGAGCTCGCCTCCAGCTTTTACTTAATTACCTTCACGGGTATGAAATCGTCAATAACTAATTAGACAGCCCCATTCCTGCCTAATATGCTGAAATCTGCCTCCTAATTAAATATTATAGGCATTTAAAAGCATTTCTGACAACATATTACATATGTAAAATACTGCAAATTAGCCAGCTCCCACACTGAAATCCTGCTCAGGAACAATGCAGGGACCTGGTTGGACAGACATCCAGAACATCTTTTCAAGTAAACTGGGGAAAGGGTCCACTCTTCTGGCAGAGGATTTTTTTCCCTGGGGGTTGGAGATTGCCGAAGCACAAAGGAGACAGCCCAGAAATGCCTCTGCCAGTCCTGCTGCCCCGTGAGCCATGTGAGCCCCCCAGCAAAGGCGATTGGGATGTAAGAGGGCTCCTGGTTAGTTAAGCAAACATTAATGCAAATTGTCAGCGAGCCTGGAGATGAGATCCCAGGCACAGAGGCTTGAAGGGGAGCAGGCGCTTCCTCATATTATCAGCCCATCCACTCGCTGAGGGGGGAGCAGGAGCCAGGAGCTGCTCTGTGCCATAAGAAAGGAGCTCCAAGAGCCAATTTCCATCCGACCACAGCACATTTGATGTCTTGTGAAGTCGAGTTCACATGCGCTGTCTCGCCTCTGCCTCGCACAGGGAAGGGGCTGGATCCTCCCCCCGCACACAGCCGCAGCTCTGGCTGAGCATGTGAGCATCCCACAGCACCCTGGGATCCAGCACGGGATGAGCCATCCCCACTGCACCCTTCTAGCCAGAATGCAGCTGGAGAAAAAAAGGGCTTGGCTTCGGTCTCGTCTGCCTGAGAAGGGGGCCAAAGTACTGCAGTCTTGCTTTGCCCCCTGCACGGAAAACTTCTCTTCCTCAGTCTTCAACTCTGGCTTGGTGTGAGCCCGATTCAGTGCTGAGATGGAGCCATGGGGACCACGGGATGGGGCACAGCAGGGCTGCAGCATCCCCCACCTTAACCTGCAGGCAGGAGCCCAGCCCAACAGAGTGTCTGTGTGCTCTGGTGTTTGTGTCTGCTCTGGTGCCAGGCTCTTCCCCTAAAAGCAGAGCAGAGAGCCGGTGGTTTGCAAGGGAAAAGGCCGGGAGCAAAGGCAGGGAACACCACCTGGTAATTGCCTGCAAACTTAACTCGGCTTGCAAGTGGGGAGCTGCAGTGCCAGGCTTTGAACAGGGCTGTTTCATGTGCCTGGTGTTCCTGCTGCTCCCCGTGCATCCCTTCAGACACGGGAGAGGGGATGAGGACAGAGAGCGTGTTTGAAATTCACACTTCAAAGTCGCTATCCGAGTGGACTGGCCTGTATTTGCTGCACGGCTGGAGGCAAGTCAGGGAGCGGGAGGGTGAGGCGAGGGCTCACATTCCCAGAGCCTTTAATGCCAGAATCAATCACCTGCTCAGGGGTGCTCTGCTGCAGTGAGAGCGAGAGCTGTACTCAACCCCTTCCGTGCTACGGCTCCCGTGCTGCAGCTCGCACCCAGGGTGACGCTGCCTGACGCCGGAGCCCCCTCGGGCTGGGGGCTCTCGCTGCTGCACCGCCTGGGAATCTGTCACGCTGTGTCCATGCACCGCGGCACACGCCGCACCCCATCGCCCGCCGCACCGCGTCCACGCTCCCTCCAGCGTGCAGACACACTGCGCGCACACACACGCTCTCTTAATCACTCCTTAATTCTCACTTTTTGGCTATCTGCTGCCCGCTCCTGTGTCAGCACACCTGGAAAAGCAGCACCCTGGGGAGCAGCAGAGGGGAGGACATGGCCCCTCCAGGAGTCCAGCCCATCTTTTGAGGCTGGTGGAAAGACCATTCAATGCTCCTCTCCCAGCAATGCTTCCTTATGCACACAATCTGAAGAGCACTCTGGGGAGGTTAGGCAGGGAGGAAGGCCCTGGTTCTCCACCACCAGGCCCAGGGACGCAGATGTGCAGCCCCAGATTGGCCCAGATCAGCACGCTAATGCCTGGACTCTCCTGCTCATGCTCTCCCTGCAAAACACAGCAGCGTTGAGGGTCTAAGTATATCAAAGCTGGGCTTTGAACCATTTTAATCAGACTGCCCGCGTCACCCTGACAAGATCCCCCTGAGCCATCTGCACCTTCCCGCATGGCATCCCAGAGGCTTGCAAAGCAGAGCTGGAGCCCAGAGTCACCCCAGCTGGCAGACACAGGGGCTCTCTGGGACACGGCTATGAGGATGGACACTCTGCATTCAGCTTCCAACCAAACGACAGCCCTAAGCCAGGGAACTGACCCCTTTTCAGGACTGCCACCTGCTTTCCAGGGACTCAGCAGCAGCATCATCTCCATTTTTCCAGGGACAGATTAGGCCACAGAGTATCGGTGGCCATAAAGCCACAGGCCAAGGACCACTCTCCCTCCTTCAGCCCCTGGAGACCTCCCGAGCCCCCCAGCCCGGCCAGCTGAAAGGCTCTCCCATCTGCTCCTTGGAGCCACGGCGTCTGCAGGGCCGGGCAATACCTGCCCCTTCCCCGCCGCGGCACCGCGGGGCGAGCAGCCGCCCCGCCGAGCTGGGACATCCCCACTCACCCCCACGACCCGCGGGCAGCTGCCTGAGCGACATCCCCGGCTCGCGGGTGGCTCAGGCAGCGTGGGGCCGGGGAGGGAGGGCAGCTGCCCACCTCCCCCGGGGAAGGTGGCGGACAGCCAGGAGGGGACAGGCGCCAGCCAGACCCATGCCGAGAGGAGTCACCAGGCACAACGGCAGCCGGGTGCTGGCCACACGCTGCTGAGGGCCGGCACGGTCAGCTGGTGGATGGGCGCAGCAGGAACGGGGTCCCACCGCCCATTTTGCCCCTGGAGAAGAGGGTTTGAAGCAGCGCCTGCCCCGCCAGGCTGCAGCCTCTCCCTCTCATTATTTTTTCACCGCAAGAACTATCTTTTACCTTATCAATAATTCACAGGTACAAACGATAACGTTCGCTGTCATGGTCCGGGAGCCACATGTTCCCGGCGAGGGGGAAGGGGCTGCTTGCAATCGCTATTGTTAATGCCTGCGGAGCTGGGGGGGAGGCGGGGAGGATAAATATTTAACACTGTGTCTCCGAGCAAATGTCCATGACCGAGGGCTGAACATGGGTTTTACACAGAGCTGCTCCTGCCCTTGAGAGGGTCATTAGCATGTTAAAAGCCGTCAGAGCGGGGCTGATGGAAGGGCTCTGCCGGAGGGACCCCCAGCGCTCTGCCTGGGGGCTAGCGGGGATGCAAGGTGCTTTTTGCTGCTGCAGGAACATGGCGCTCTCCATCCTGCCCGAATTTCCCCTTTTCTCAGCACAAAGGCCGTGCTCTCGGCTGCCTGTCGAAGAGCATCCCCGTCTCTGCCTGCTGCCACATCGAGGGGCATGAGGGATGAGGCACCTGGGGTAGCCCGGGGCTGGTGGGTGGCCGGGGCAGTTCATTGTGCAGAGGAATTACAAAGGGGACACAAAGAGCCACACACCACATTTTGTGTGAGCTTCCTCTCCCGGGCCGCCCGGGCCTTTCTTTTGCCATGTTGAGGGTGAGCTTTCTGTGTAAATCCCCAGGGCACGGTGGGGGGAGAATAGGTGTCTTTGTGAAAGAGGCTGGAAAATAAAGGGAAAAAAAAAGAAGCAAAAGCACAAAACCCAGGCTCGGCAGTGGCAGGCTGCAAGGACAGGAGCACAAAGATTCCCAGAGGACGTAAAGACAGTCCTACAACCGGGGGATCAGGGGTCGGCAGGCTGCAAGTGCCCTGCTCATGGGGGCACCAACAGCTCCCCACGGCATCCCCCCGCTCTCCAAGTGTCGCCAAATGTGCAGCCACAGTGCAACTTCCCCAGAGCCACGTCCTCATCTACAGCCCACTTTCACATCCTCATTGTTCCAGGCACAGTTTTGGGCACTGACAGACAGGAAAACCTCAGGCTGGGATAATCTGTTTTGGCCTTGCCGTCACAGTCCCTGCTGGCATCTCTCTGCAAATGGATGGGAATGGGAGAGGAACAGGTCCTGTCTGGCTCTCTGGAGGTGGGGGCGCAGGAGGAACAACAGCTGTGATGGGCAAGGGAGGAGCGTAGGGAAGAGAGAACGTATTCAGCCACCACTGCTATTTGCCCTGTGAACTCCGAGCCAGAGCCCCCGCGAAGTTCAGCCAGCACCTAACCAGGCTGGTTAAGTGAGGTACTCTAGAGCTCATACAATTAAAGCAAAGCTGTCTTTCCCTTTTACAGTGCTAGTCAAATATATCTCCGCCTAAGATGCTCAGACAGGATTGCAGCGCAGAGGTCGGGAAGGCCACGGCTGAGCATCCCCCGGGGAGAGCGTGGGAAGAGCGGCGCCAGTGGATCTCCCCCAGCCTGGCTGAGAGCAGCAGGGGCAGCCTGGAACCCCCTGCAGCAGCCTCCCGGCTGCGGCAGCCCCATCCCTACCCGCAGACGTGCCTGTTCAGACATCAACTCACATCATCCCAGATGGAGGAGAGCCTCCGCAGCCGGCTTTGCCCAGCCAGCCTCGCGGAGCAGGGATGCTTGGGGGCTTTGAGAGCAATTAAGGACCTGGCCTGTGTTGGAGGCACTGGACTGATGTCCCCAGTACCCAGAGAGGGAGAGCGGACGGGGTGTCATCCATCACCCAGAAGGGGATACTTTATCACTGGGACACCTCTGAGCACTCAGCCCAGACCCAGAGCCCTCCCAGGGATTCCTGCTCCAACCCTGACACTTCCAGTTTTCACCATTGGGAAAAGAAGTACAGTCTCCTTTGCAACTTCAAAGGACATTCAATTCACCTCTTCCCAGCTGAGTGTTCCATGGTTAATTGCTCTCTGTCGTGAAAAAGACAAATTTAATTCTAGTCTGAATTTGTCTAGTTTCAGCCCCCAGCTATTGAATGATTTTATGCTTTTTCTCTTTTCTTTTTTCCTTTTTTTAATTTTAAACTAATGGGGTCCCTATAATCAGGCTTTTCCCCATGCAGGTATGCGGAGACGGGGATAAATTTCTCTCCTAGCCTCCTCTTGCATACACTAAATAGGCTGAGCTTTTTAATTCTTTTCACTGAAAGGCAGATTTTCCAGACCTCCAATTATCCCGCACTTCCTCTCTGAGCACTTTCTAATTTCCCAACATCTCTCTAAACTGTGGGCCCTGGAGCAGAAACTGTGCTCAGCAGAGGCCTCCCTCCTGCCCCCCAAAATGGCAACTCCCCAGTACCCAGAGCTGCTCCGCGCATCCATCGCTCCCCGAGCTGGAAGCGCGCGTCCCAGAGCAGGCTTACACGATGGCTGCTAAGTCCTTTTCAGTGTAACCACATCCCCAGACGCTGCTCCCCGTCTTGTAGCTGTGACCTACATTTTTTTTTCCCCAGCTGCGTGACCTTGCGCGAGGATGTTTTCCAGTGCAGGTGTTTCAGGCGGAGCATCCCGCTAGAGCGGCATCCCGCCAGTGGCGCCAGCGCTGCTCCTTTCACCTATTGGCTCACGTTTCCTCCCAGACTGACTTCTGTGACGGTGCAGGCGGTTTCTTCCCAAGCTACATCACCCACACCACTCAGCTCACCCTCAGCTGGTGCAAGGCAGAAAGAGGAGGCAACAAGAGACCAGGAGACTGGGGGGATGATTGGCAAAAATCAGATTCCAAGACCCAAAGATTCCAAGACCACCGCAGCTCTGCAGAGATGGTGAACATTAGTTCACCACCATCGGACCCCTACTGCACCCTGCCAGAGAGGTGACCGCTGCAATTCCCCCAGGGATTTCTACCAGTGAAGCACGCTGTCAGAAATGCTACACAGATTTTTGCAGAATATTAATGTTTTCATGGCAATATCCTCCAGGCAAGAGTAAAATGACTTGCAGAAGTCTCGGTATATCATGTCAGCACAGTCGCTACTTATCAACCCAATTTGTCAGCTCATCAAAAAAAATGATATCAGGTTTGTTTGACGAGAGCAATTTTCCATGTGGATTGGCATTAATTATCCTTTAATTCCTCCCTGATTGCCACCCGTATCGTTATTGTAGCGGGGATCGGTGTCAAGCTGGAGGCAGAGCAGCGGCTGCCACCGGCAGGAGGTGTGGCAGGGATGCTCTATCGTCGCTCACTGTGCTTGGGGGTTAACGACCTCACCCTCACTCTGGGGGTGACAAAGTGACTGATGCATAGAAAGTGTCACATCCCTCCCTCCACAGCCCAGGTCCTGGGCAGGGGCAGTTGCTAAGAGACAAGACCAGGATGAAGAGAGTCAAGGAGGATGGGGGGGTAGGAAGATCCTGTCCTAAGGAGCAGGCTCAAGGCCACAAATGGGGAATTTGAGCTACCCGGCTGAAGAGCCATGTTTGTGCAACCACCCCTGTCAGAGATGGAGACCTGCCTGCCCCACGAGTCCCCTTCCTTAGGCAAGAGACAGCCCTGGCTACAGGCACAGGCTGGAGCAGCCCCAGGAGAAGCCAATATTTGCTTTCTCTCAGTTAACCCTCAGACTGAGGAATGCAGGGTCACCACCTGTGTGGCTCCCTGGGGAGGCAGCTGTGTGTGGAGGGATGCGGGGATGTCCCCTTTTGGCTGTGCTGTTTATTTTCTCAATATTTGTGGAAGGAAACGAGAGCCGGGTGGGGGAATGTGGGGCCAAGGATGGGCTGGGAGGGCTGGCCAACAGAGCGTTGGTCGAGGGTCAGCAGGTGATGGAGGTCAGCCAGCACTTCCCAACTGTCCTACGTGTCCCTGTGACACCCAGCCAGGACCCTCCTCTGCCACCTCCCTCATGGATGGGGAGTGTGGCTGTGGGTCTCCCTCCTGAGCCTTGCCTCATTCCCTGGCTCAGCCATCTGCTTGGATGCAGCGGGACACACCAGAGCAAACCACGGCCTTCACAAAAAGCTGTTTCAGCGTGAGTGGGCTCGTTCCCACCAGGACCAGGGCTTTGCCAGCTTTCAATTGCAAAAGGTTCCATGTGATGCTCACTTCCATTAAACCTGGGCCTCTTCTGTAGCCCTGCTCCCCCTAAAAAGCTAAAATCTCCCACAAAATGATGTGCTGACCTACGGCACAGGTGATATTCCCGGTAGGCGACTGTCTCACAGCTTGTGTCCTCCTCCCGCTCTCAGCCATTAATAAAACTCAAAAGCAATGACCTTGAGGTCCCCGCCAGTGACACCAATCCCCAGCAGCCCTTCACTTCCACACTCTTCATCTCATTTGGGACTGACATGCTTCCAATCGAGACTCTGCCACCAGACAGGCTGCGAACACACAGCTCTGGCACCATGTAGCAGGTCTGGAGGAGAAATCTGGGCATTGGTGGGAAGCGCAGCCCTTGGAGAGATAGGCGGGGCTGTCACCACGTCTCTAACCCCTACAGATCTGGGAAATGCAACTGGCAGGGCCACACAGGCAATTTAGTTCCTGTCTCTGTGACTCAGTTTTCCATCTGTAAATACAAAAAAATACGCTGACATCTGCAGTGGTGGGGATGTTGGACTGAGCAAGCGCCCCCAGCTACTCTAGAGCCCAGGGGGAGGGCAACAAAGACTAAATATTATCATTCCTCATTGCAACCAAGACTGCAGAGCAGAAACTGCCGCGCCAGTGGTGCTGCCCCAGTGGGCTGTATTTGCAGTGTCAGCTAATGATTGAGCTGAGGCACCTCTGACAGCTGGACTCGCACACAAAGTGGTTGTCCCCAGCCCCACATCCCCAGAGCCTGCAGCAGGGAGAGTGAGCCTGCTGCACCCCGTGCTGCAGGCCAGCCTGGGAAGGTGCTTCCTGTGGTGCACCTGCCTGCTCACCCCAGGCACGGCTGGGCAGTCACGGCACCCGGGGAGCCTCAGGGCACCCCAGTCCCACGGGCTCACGCTCGGAGCAGCCGCCCCGCCGCAGCAGAACCAGGCAGCCGCCCGCTGTAGCATCCCGGCTCCCAGCCCCAAGCTCCTTACCAGCGGCCCCTGGCTGGGGTTGGGGTTGTGGGGGTGTTTCCCAGTCCAGGATGCCCATCTGGAACCCATTAGGCACCTTTAATCCCCCTCATCCATTCTGGTGCTGTCTGCGCTCCCCCCCACCAACACACACAAACGCTGCCATTCAAGCAGTTAATTTAAACAAATTCTGCCCAGCCGCCACATCGAGAAGCGATGAAAAAGCCAAACGAAGCAGCTCAAAGCCAAGGGGAGAATGAAAAAAAAAAAAAAGAAAGAAAAAAAGAAAGAAAAGAAAAGAAAGAAAACCACTCGGCACGGCGGGGCTGATACCCAGAAAGACCAGCTGCATCCTCCCATCCCAGCCAGCCCCAGTCCTCCCCTCTCGCAGGCAATCAGATACCATGCGGGCTGTGTAATTGGATGGCAAAGGATAGAGAGAGACATCTTAAAGCTCGGGTCTAATCTCATTAGCACCCGGCTGCGGGGATGCTGTGAAATCGTAGGATGCAGGAATGAGCAACATGCTGCGCCCGTGGGGAGGAGAACAAGCGAGCTGGAGCGGGACGACAACACCGGGAGGTGGAAATGCCTCCGGTCAGACAGCAAGAGCTGGAAACACCGCCGAGTCCCGGGAATGCAGCCAGCCCCCTTGCTTGCTCCTCGCTCGCTTGCCCGTTTACCCCACAAGCACAGATCCCCACTCTGCTACACGGCCCCGACTTTATCCTTATGATTAGTAATTAATAGTGCCAGCGTTAATTGCCGGGCAGTGATAGCCTGGCTGTGCAATGAAGAGGAGCTGCCATGGAGTATCCCCGGGGTTGAATACCTGCCCCCCAACCCACACCCATTTTGCATTTCCACCATTCTTGCCTCGGACTGGCACATACCCAGCAAAACACACAGCTGCATGTTTTGCTGGGTATGTATGTGCTGGTCCATGGCAAGAAGAATCACCAGATCCCAGGCGAACATCCCAAAAGGGTGCCATGATGAGGTCAACTCCAACCCTCATCTCCAGGCCCCTTTTGCCACTGCAAGGCTATGTCACATAGTGATTGGACAAAGGTGCCCCCTAGGAAAAAGCATCCTAGAAGGGGTAAAGTGGAGGGAATGAAGGACCCACCCATCTGTGGGGCTCCTAGATAGACAAAAGTCCCTTTGAGTATCATACCAGGGATGGGAAGGTGTGGGGAGACACAGGGTCAGAATTGCCAGTTCCCTTTCCCAGTTCTGCCATGGGAGGGGGCTGGGGGTGGAGAACTTCCCAGCTCTGGGATGGGAAATACTTTTGAGAGCTGTTCCTGTGCTTTCCACGGTTAATATTCTGTCCGTGCAACAGAGCTAACACCTCTCACTCCTCCTCCGTAGAATCCCAAAATTACCATTTCCCAAACACTCAAGAGGACGGTCAAGCTCTTTTCAGCTGCACCTCCCAGGGAAACCTCTCTCCTCCAGCCCCAAGGCCTGCAAAAAGTCTGGGCCACTTTATTTCTCTTCAAGCAGCTCTGCCTCAAATGCCATCCCCCACTGGAGGGGTAGCGAGGACCAAACAGGGAGAAGGATGGGTGAGGAAACCATTCTAAACCATTTTAAACCATCCCTGCCATTTCCTGCCTCCCAGTTTAGAGAAAAAAAGACAGCGGGATGTCTTCAGTTACCAACAGCTCCCTTGGGAGCAGTAAAAATTAATCCAGCTTTTCCTATCCTGAAGGGAAATACAGACACAAACGAGGACGAAAGCCTCTGTGGGCAAAGGGGGGGTGCAACAACCATGGAGGGGCTGGGGAAGGCAGCTGGTAAGACCCCCTAATCCATACTCTGCTTAGCTCTGGCAGGGCAGTGGGAGTCCCAACCACAGGCGTCTGCGCCTCGCTGGTTAAGCAAGGATAAGCCTGAGATGATAATTAATTAAACACAGATGAGAATCTGGAAAATGAATCCCCACCTCCTCAAACCCACCCCCAACACACTGCACGTGGATGTCAATCAGCACGCACAGGGAAATGGGCTCACCAAACCAGGACACCCTGAGCCCATCCCTGCAGGCAGGGCACAGCTTCCCCTTGGCAATGCCTAGGAGCCCTGCTGCACCAGGAAACCCCCCGGGCGTGAGAAGGGGCATCTTCCCCACTTACACTCACCTGCTTGGCCCTTATGGCATGGGGAACTTTACCCACCTACAGCACAGGATAAAGCATCCCAGTGCTCCAGGCAGCTCCTGCTTGGGCAAGAAGCTGGAGCCCACCAAGCCCAGCTGCTGGTGTCGGGGCTGCAGGCTGGGCGGTCCAGCACCGATGCTAAAAGCACCACAGGTCCCTTGGGAGCGGAGGAGAAAGAACACGGCACAGGCACCCTGTTGGAAGCAGTGCTGGAAACTGCTGGCAGCTCGTTTTCATGGCAGTCCCAGCACGAGAGATGAGGGGTTCCAGCACCCACCCGTGGGAGGATCAACCAGCAATCGCGGGTTAATTACCTGGCTCCGCACATGCACACGTCTGTGGGATGCACGTGCGGCGGTACCAAATTATAACTTAGCCTCAAATCACTGCACAGGACTTTTTTCTTGCACATTCTGGAACTCAAATTACCAGAGGCTAATTCTGCTCACGATTCTTTAATATTACTTTGAACCCTTCTACTATTTGAGCTGTGAAAACAGGAGGAAGGAAATGCCTTTATTCTGTGCTCAAAATGTATGGACAAAGGGATCAGCTCCTCCAAGTGCTCTTTTAACTCTTTCAGGGGACCAAAGGTGGCCAAAGGCTGAATGTGGGACAATGCAGGCAATGAGCTGTGAGGCAGGGAGGGAATAAATAATTCCCATGTTTTAATAGCTGTGTAATTAGCACTGCTGCTCAGCTTTAGGAAGACTTGATTTTTCATTGCTTTTTCCCATGGGTTGCAAATTCCCGTTTGCCAGTGCACCACTGGGAAGCTGGACAGGGATGCTCTGCGTGATGCCATGCGGAGGAGGGGGGGACTTTGCTGAAAGGGGCAGGGGGCTGGAAGCTGCACCTCACCACAGACTCAGCCCCCTTTGCTTTAATAACATCACAAAAGCCAAATCCAAGCCTGCGCCCAAAGCAAGACTGAGGGTGAGCCCAGCAGAACCAGTGGCTCAAGGAGAGAGCCCCGGGAGCGGGGCTTGACCCTGTGCATCGCCAGGGAAACCTTGGAAGCGTCTCAACAGCCAGAAAACTGGAGCCGGCCGCGAGTCAGGAGCACAACGGGGTGCATGGAGGGAACGGGGCAGATTATCTCCAGGCAGCCGTCTGGCAATGCCCACGCCTGGCAGCCCCGGCTCGCTGGCAGGATAATGGCACAGAACAGAGCCGGGGCGTCCCTGTGCAGGGCTTGCACCACCACCCCGGTGGGAAGCAAAGGGGGAGGCTGCTCACCTGCAGGTTGGGGCATGGTTGCTACCCTCACCCCAGCTCTCCTGTGCCTCCAGAGACTGCGGGTCAGGTCCCGAAATGCTTATGGAAGTGCTTAAATGCAAAGAGATCTTAAAAATGTGTTTAATTTGTGAGGCTTTGAGGTTGTCTGCACTCAGGATCCCCCAGAGAGTCTTACTGCCCCCCCTGCCCCAAAAAGCTGAGATCTGTGGCACACTAATGACAGAGGAAGAAGGGGGAGAGCAGCAGGCAGTGAGCAGCTCCCTGCACAAGGGTGCTCCTACCCAGCACAAAACCCCCGGGGTATCTGGGGTAAGGATGCCGTCCCCACAGGCCAGCAGCACGAGGATGTGCCAGCCTGCCTCAGCTCGGCCCTTCTGTTGCCCCTTGAGCCCCGCCAAGGCTGGGGGTGCCAGGAGCAGCCCCTCAGCGCCTGGCAGCCCGCCGGGGAGGGGGCTGGCTGCCCGCCCGCCTGGCAGCATCCTTCCCTAGGTAACCTCCCCACCTATTAGTGGCACATTTGTTTCCCTGCGTTTCCTTAGAGCTGTCACGAGCCACACTGACTCTTTGTTCCCGGGGGCTGCAGAGAGGCCTCCCTTCCCCTTCCCCCTCCCGCCGGCTGGTGTGGGGGGGTGTCTTGCAGCATACAGACCCCGCAGCTCCCCCCTCCCCCCAGCCACAGGGGTAAACACGCTGCCCCTCCTCATTGGTATTCGGGGGGACACATCCCAGCCTGGCCCCCCCAGCCCTGCTCTGTCCCCAACAGAAGGAGCTTTGTCGGGGAGCGCGATGGGGTACGGCACCCAGAGTCCAAAACATGGGCATGGCGACAGCGGGGACACTTGGCCCTCACCCGGCAAGGGGAGGGGGATGCTGCTAGAGGGGGAGCTGGGACAAAATGAGGGATGCTGGGGAAGGGGAAGCAGGGCGGTTTGCTCTGGGAAAGCCGCTCTCTGCTCTAACCTTGGCACTTGGCTCTCGGACCGCGGACCTCTGCACAGAACATCGGCGCGTACACATCTGTGCAAAGAGCAAAGGGGCACGTGCCCAGGGAGCCAAAGCAACCCTGCTCCAGCATGGGAAGATGAAAACACAATGCTGTGCCCACAGGCTCCTTCCCACGCAGCGGCTGCGGGCTCCTGGGCACTTGCCGAGCTCTACAACCAGCACAAAACCTTGCTGGAGGGAGTGAGCCCCAACCAAAGCCCCAACAGGAGTGACCGTGGGAGGCTGGGGCGAGTGTCTGGCACAGGAGAGCCAGGGCAGCCAGAGCCAGCCCACCACAGTGACAACATTTCCAGGGAGCCAACCGGCAGGCAGGCACCGAAAATCCCCCACTAAATTGAAAACAGGGCTCAGGCAAGTCCCCCCCCCACTGGGAGGGAGCAAAGCTGTGGCACACGCATTCCCTAGTGAGCGTCCCCACCTGGCACCCACACCTCCCACCTGGCACCAGCATGACTACCCACTGTGGGGGCACGGGCCCGCTCCTTTATCCAGCCCTCACCAAGCACACATTTTTTTCTCCATCTCTGCCTTCCCTATCCGGGGTTTTCCTGGTGCAGCCCGAAGAGGAACGGTCACTAGTACAGTCTCGCAAGCAACACCTCCCACGCGCAGCCAGCCCCATCCGAGCGGGGCCTGTTTTGTTATTCCTTTCTCTGACAGCTCCTTTTTCACTTGTCACCCTGTTTTGCTACTACTCAGCTCACAGCTTCCTCCGGCGTGGTTGTGATCCTCTCCTTCTCGAAGGATGTCATTTGCATTTTCTCAAGTTATTTAGCAGCCCTCCATTTTTCTCTGCCTGCTTTTCTAAAGGCAATTAGGGCTGGGTTTAGCCAAATGCAGGGGTGGCGCGAGGAACCTGCCCCAGAGCTCGCCGTAACATCATCTCTCCTACCCAGGCAGTGCACCCAGCTGGGGTGCTCTCTGCCACTCAGCTCAAAACCCCATCATCACCCAGATCTTTAAACACCCCTGGGTCCAGGGTGGGTCTGGATCAGCCCCCGGTCCCTCTGTCAGCTCGCAGACAGAGGCAGTCGTAGAGCATCGCTATTCCTCTGCAGGCTCTGGCGGCGGGAGAAGAGTCTCACAGGAGCGTGACAATCCCCCCAGCTTCTACAACATTTCACATGTCCCCGGCTCAGAAAGTCACCAGCCCTGATTGAGATGTTAATGCTGTTTCCAGGGAGCCCCTGCCCTTACAGACTGAGAGCAGCACGGCAGCCCTTCCCCCTGGGCTTGGCTGCCAGCTAAGATGTGGCACCATCTCCTTCACCATTTTTGCTGGCATGGGTCCGACAGAAACTGACAGTCTGCGGCCCATGTCCTAAATCTCTCTCCTTCTGGAGACAAGACTTTTTTTCCCCCTACTCTCCGCTCACCCTCTCTCAGCTCCCGCTCTGCCTGAGCAAGGAGCAGCTACGGCAGCTTTTGTTGAGGGAAACCACTGGGCGGCCACTCCCATGGGGATACATCCATCCGGGATTGTGACTCCCCTGCAGGAGCAACTCCCCAGAGCTCCTCGCAGCCAAGCACCCACTGCTCCTCTCCACCCTCGCATCAGCTCGGCTTCCCTTGGAGAAAACTATTTATTTATAGCCATCCTGGCTGTCTTTAGCACATTTCAGCAGCCCACGTCTTTGCCTCCCCAATGATGCGCCCGCAGCGTTTCTGTCCTCACCCTGCTGCTACAGCCATTCCGGACTCCTCTCTCCTCCTCGCATCCCCAGTCCAGAACCCCCAAAGGGGCTTAGAAACAGCTTCAGGAGGAGGTTTTAAGGGGAGGTGAGCAGAGAAGGGAGAGAGTGCTACAAAACTCCTTTCTCATCCTTCCCCCATTCTTCCCAAGGGAGCAGAGAGAAACTCTGCTTGCTTTTTCTGTTGGGAGCTGTTGGGAAACCCAAAAAAAAACTCCAACTCCTGCCAGCTTGGGAGAATTGGTGAAGGAAGGTCTACCAGCATCCCCTCTGCTCCTGGTGTGCATCAGGGCTGTACTGGAGCACCACTGCTGAGCCAAGATGTGTACGGCTGCGGCACACTGGGGACCAACACTGGGCACTGCAATAGAAGAGGTCACCTTCTTGCCTGGGTAATCCTCAATGGAAGGAAAGATCCATCTTTTTATCAGCTCTCCACTTCACAGGAGATGTGCTCTTCCCCAGTGAGCTGCTGGGGGACCCTGGCTTTCCCCCCCGAGCCCACAAAGCTTTGTTCTTCCGTCCAGCGCTGACAGTTTAATTAAACCCAGTTTGAGAACGGGTCACTGAGGTCAGGCGCTCTCCAGCGAAACCTCAGATCAGCACCATTTCCAGCCACCAGGACTGCTTAATGACTTATCCGCTCATTGCGGGGGACATAAATAAAGGAGGCCATGCAGGGAGTCCCCCTGCCTCCTGGCCCCACTGCCGAGGAGCCCCCCCCCCCACTATCTCAGACCGAAATGGGCTCTGGGCAGGCATCAGCTCAATATTCCCAAATTCCAAGGGGAAAACATTCCTCTCCAGGCGTCTCACCTCCCCCATGCCGTCATTTGAGGTTTGCTTTCCGTTGGCCCTTTCCTGCCATTCCCCAGTTTATTTAAGCCCTGACGGATCAGGTTTAACTCCAACCCTTTCCATTATCCCGATGCACAAATGCTCTTTACAGCCAAGTTCCCTGTAACTAATTGTAGCTCCAGCTGGGCTGGGAGACCACAAAGTACCACCAACATGGATTAGGTTCTGACTCTCAGGAGGTGGACAAAGAGCTCTCCACCCTGACCTGAACCTGAGGGACTCCTCTCGTGCTCCTGAAAAATTTTCGTCAGGTTCAGTGGGAAAGGTACAGTGGGAAACTGCTCTATGGGTATCACATAGCCCTAATTCAACAGACTTGCCTTCATCCTCTGTGTTACTGATGTGCCCAAAAAGATGCCTCAAGACTACGTCTAGAGGAGGCTGGAGCATCCAGGCCAGCACCCAAGGGCCCATCTAAGCAACCCCCAGCAGCTCCTGCGTCCACCCCTGGCTTTCTGCTTCAGCAGTCACCTGGCAGCCTCATTTCCCAACTAAACAGATCTCAGCCTGACTCATTCAGGCAGTTTTTGCTAATTCGAGACCTCCCAGTACAATGGTGTGAGGACATGAGGACCTAGCAGGGACTCCAGAACTCGAGAAGCATGCCCTGGGTGGCTGCAGTGGGCAGGTCAAGGGGAAGCCTGTTTGCTGGAAGTGGTCTGGAGATCGGGATTTCCAAGAAAATGGTGCTGGTAAGAGCCTTCTCTTCCTAGAACAGCACAGGTCTCAGCCTGTTTCTGGGCAGGGAGGGGGTCCTGAGCAGTGGGGCCACCCCAGATCCATTTCAGCAGCTAAACAAGTGCAAAGCCCAGTGGGGAGGCTCCAATTTCGCTCAAGGAGAGCTGATTTCAATTTAGCTTAAACCTGTTCCCCACTGACTCATATCCCTGTAGCCTGACCCGGGTTTGCAGCAATTTAAGAGTGTCCTTATGACCTCCTGCACTGGCTGGACTAGCACTGGTCCAGATCTCACCTCCTGCTAAGCCAGCATGTGTGTCTAGACAAGCCACCCAGGGCACCCCCTGCCCCAACATCCCCCTGAAACATTCCTGAGCACCTCAGCAACAGGCGGCCTCAAGGAGAGGGAGCAGCAGGTCCTCTGGCACGTAGGGCTCTGCTGCACAAATGCAGAACTCGAGGATCTGCCAGGACACTGGCTCCTGATGCGCTCTCCGGGCAGAGCCCAGCGCTGCACCCCTACCCTCACTAATTTGTGTGGGACAACATGCTGCAGGGGAGGCTGGCAGGTGGCTCAGTGTGTCCCCTGTCCCCAGTCCCACAGCCTGTCGCAGGGACCCTCTGCTCCAAGCACGCATCAAAGCTCCCCAAGACATGGCACCAGCCATAGTCAGGGAGCTGCAAAATCTGAGCCCGTGCACACAGCCCCAGATTGAACAAGAAAAGCTCCAGGTGCTGGTATCCAGGCAGTTTGCCATGGCAGAAATGGCCAGAAAACAACTTCAAGACAGTGTAGGAGGGAATAGGTCTGAAATAGCCACCACATTGCAGGAAGCAGCAAAACAGGAAGAGGCTGAAATGCACCTGAACGTGAGGTGGCTGCAAGGAGCACCTTGCACAGCCCTCTTAAACCCACGGCGGTACGTACAGCCCCGGGCACACCGTGGCACAGTGCTGGCTCCACAGCAGCCTGGCAGCTGCGTAGGGGCACCCTGTATGTGCAGGAGACACACACGCTGCTGCTCTGCGTCTCCACAAGGAATTGTTACGGTTTGCTTGTTGAAAGAGCCTGGTATTAAAATCTAGAGAAGATTAAAAAGGGAACATTAATATTTGTACAATAATTCTCTTGCCCGCGTTTCTGTTATGCAATGGGCGGCTGGAGGAGGATGGGCCCTTGCTGGCGCCACGATATGGCACAGCTGAGCTCAACAAATGCCATTTGATAATTAATTGAACGCCTGTGCTATCAGCTGCCATTACCTAGGCCCATCTTTGGCGCCTGTCCACCACTTCACACATCCCATGCTGGCAACCCACACGGCGTTTTAACCCTTCATTACATGCCTCGGGCTGGACTCTGGGACCGACTCCCTGGCACTGCTGGAAGAAAACGTCTCAGCCGCAGCCTGTCTGCACGGGCAGGGCTGCCTGGCCCCAACATGGCCATGCCTGTCCTGAGAATGTCTCAGCCCATTGAGTTATTTCATCCATTCCTGCCCTGCCCCAGCAGGGGCCTGGCATCCTCATGTCACAGCTGATCAATGGAGATACAAGATGCAGCGAGCAGAAAGCTCGTGTCCCGGCTACTACCACCCCAATCCACAGGGCATAAGCAGCTTCTCTGAGTGATGGAGAGCACCCAGCCCCAGTCTGGCACGCACCCTCTCCTCCTCACAGCACCCTTCCCAATGTATGTGGTGCCTGACATAGCTGAGAGCCTGTAAACACTTTGTTTGAACAATGCTGGCACTGCTGAAAGCACCATTGCCTGAGTAAAACAGCCCCAGGCAAGGGAAAGCCAATATGGAAAAGAGAATATTTATCGAAACCCTCCCCAGGCAGCCTGCTGCTGCACAGAGGGAGGAGGAGCAGAGAGATCTGTGGAGCTGGGGCTTGCACAGCAAGAGATAGTCCCTGGGGTTGTTTCTGCAGGTGCAGAGGGACAGGCAGGGATGGGGACAGGTAGAGCGATGCGGGGAGGGGGCAGCAGGCATGAAGGGCCGGGTCTGCCCCGGGCAGGGCTTCCCCCTCCTTCTCCAGACACCTACAGAAAGGCAGCTCTTGAGCAGGGCTGTGGGGCTCTCTGTGTCCCACAGAGGTCTCTGGGCAGGATGTGACCCCCCCTTAGGGACACCCTTTTTCACCCTCCTTTCATGACAACCTGGGCTAGTGTGTAAGGGAATCCTGCTCCAAAGCCCGTAATCCACACCCAGGGAGGAGGCTGAGGGGCTCACAGCACCTCTGCACCTGACACTGTGCAGGTACAGCCCGACTCTGCGATGCCAGACTCAGCCCAGACTGCCAGCACCTCATCCCACATCCCCAGGTGTTACAAGGACATCTTTAACGCTGCCAGTCTCAGGTCTTCTGCCAGTCACAGCCCATTTCCCACCTTGCTGCATGCTCAGGTCACACAAACAGGGTGCATTCCCCTGCCACGTGCCGAGCCTTCATTGGGACAACATAGCAGTAACCACCAGCACAACCCCCCCCAGGAGCAGCACCCTCCTGGGACATCGGTGCCCCTCCAAACCCCATGGCAGTCCCCCAAGCGAGCCCACACCACTGCTGGGCAGGGGAGGCGGGCGATCACAGAGGGTACTCACAGCCGCGACAGCGCCTGGTTGTTCTGGAAGAGAAGCTCGGGCAGGGTGTGCAGCTGGTTGCGGTTCAGCCGTCTGCGGGGAAAGAAGAAAGCGTCAGGGTTTGGGGGACAAAGCAATGACCCCACCTGCAACCCAGCTGGATGCATCAGGCACGGCTGGGTGCTTTGGCTCGCTCGGAGAGGCCAATAGAGCAGAGCATCCCACCTGGCAAGGACACCCCCATCCTGCCCACCACAGTCCCAGGCAGGGCCAACCACCGGGGCACTAATAGACCTACTGACAATGCTGTAATTACACGCAGAGAGGACTCCAGGCTGTTAACTGCTGACTGCTGCTTAACTGCGCTCTTAACCTGCTGCTCGCTCAGCTCCTCTATTTGCTCGAGCAGCTTGGGATTTTTAAACTGCTGAGCTATTTTACTGAGTACTGGACCAGAACTTACAGCTCCCTCGCTAACACACAGGACACAGCTGACACAGCAAAAGTCATTTGTGTTTAACCTGCTCCTCACCTCGAAAGCATCAGAAAGGACTCTAAGATCTACAGAAACAGAAATAGGTTTGCTTCCCACGCTGTAAAATACCACTGCCACGCAGAAGAGAAGCTGTGTGAAGTGAGGCAGCACCGATACATTAGGGTTTAAGGAAAAAAGGAAAGGATGCTCTCTGCAACTAAATCCAGCGGCCCCTCACCAACCCCCCTCCGTGACCAGGCACTCACAGCCGCTCAAGCTCCTTCATGTCATCGAATGCCCCACGCTCCACCATGCTGATCTGGTTTTCCATCAGCTGCCTGCAGAGAGAAGGGGTCAGCTTTCTGGAAAAGTGGTCCCCGGTGCCCCCGTTACTTCTTTTGACCCAGGGTACCTCACTCCCACTGTCCCCTCAACACAACCCAGACTCTTCCCACTCTCCCAGCTGGAAGTCCACCACTCTCAGCCCAACACAATACCCTCCAGCCCTGCTGGCTGAAGCCCACAGAAAGAGGCTAAGCAATTCTAGCAGCCCTAGGAGGGGCCACAAGCCAAGCACAATATCCACCAAGGTGGGGGCAGCTGGCCCCTCATCAGGAACTCACAGGACACGGAGCTGCTTCAGCCCAGCAAAGTCATTCTTGTTGATTCGCGTTATGTTGTTGCCGTTGAGCTCCCTGCAGAGAGAAGAGGCAGAAATTAGCAGGGAAGCGCTCAGGAGGTGGCCAGGCACTGGGCCTCCCCAGTACCTCCCCAAAAACAGCAGGCAGGGCCCAAAGGACAGTAGTGTCTGGTGCAATTCTGTGGCCCCTCACCAGGAGCAGCCCCTGGCTCCAGAGAGGACCCTCAGACTCCATGGCCAGCAGTGCTGGGCACACAGAAGTCGGGCTGGCCGTGGGTGTGTAAGCTGGCATCTTTCATGGACCAGAAGGCAACGAGAGGCAGGGGCTGTCCGGCTCCTCTCTGTTCCCATGCCAGATGCCCCCCGTGGGACGCATGTCACACCATTTGCATTCTGCAAACGCAGCAAACACCTGGTAGGGTCATCCCAAACACACAGAGTTGTTTAGAGAAGGCAGGGGTAACAAGAAATAAACAAAAGTCCCCAGAACAGCAGGATCCCTCCAAACACCCAGCTGCAAGACACTTACATGTGTAAGTGACACTTACATGATAATGGCTCCTGCCATTATCCTTGCATCATCACAACCGGTTCAGTGCACAGCCATGTCACACCTTCTACCTGGAGAATAAGCCACACTCAAGTTTCACCTGCCAAGAGACGACTGCACGAGACAAGCTGCTTTGTGGCATCACTCTCTCATTCAAAAGCCCTGGGATGAGCACAGGGACAGGCAATCCAGCCAGAAAGGAGATGCCGCCCCTCCTTGCTCATCCTGCTGGTGGAAATACAGGGCACCTACACGTACCACCCCACGGCCTCAGTCCTGCCCAGGCTCTGCTGAGCACCAGAACATGTGTCCCACTGCTGGACACACACGTGGCAGGGCCTCTGCTCCCAGCCTGCTGGCTACGCCTTCCCCAGCTCTCCTCAGCCACGCTCTCCAGCATGCTCCTGCTAGGATTATCCTGCTTTAAAATACATCAAGCCAGAAGCTGCAGAGATTTGCACCTCGCACTCAGCTTTGCAGTGCCTTTCCGCAGTGCAGGATGTAATTACTGTGGGAAAAGCAGGACCATCTGCCCTGGGACCCACGGTCTGCAGAGCTGGGGATCTCTGTGCAGCCCCCCATTGCAGGAGAGAGTCTCCCTGATTGGCATCACGAAGCATGGCAGTGTTTGCTTCTTGCCCATGAGGCCAACCTGCCCAAGGCACGTGCTGGGGACGGAGGATGGCTCCCCCGGGGAGGGCTCCCATGCTGGAGCCCCACTGCCTGCACTGAACACAAACACAGAAATCCAGAGGAAAGCAAACTACAGGAGGGGAAGGCGGTCAAGTGAAGGATGAGCTGCTGGAGCCAGGGAAGGAGAGAGGCAGGAGAGTGCCGCCGTGGAGCAGGTTGGGGTGCTTGGGCAGGACCATGGGGGGTCTGTAACTTCCTGAGCCCTGACAGCGGGACCAGGGAGCAGGAATGCCCCATGTCACACGACTGGCTGAATCCACAGCCCATCATTCCCATCCAGAGCCAAAGCTTCCCTCCACCGGGCTCTGCAGCCATGCGAGGGGCCAAGGTCAGCGGCGGGCTGGCCTCGGGGCCGCCGAGCAGCGTGTAGGGCCACCGGGTGCAGCCAGCGCAGCCGCGCACCCCGGGGTGCTGTCATTGTCCTGCTGAAACGGCTGATAATGGCTAATGAGTTCCAGCTCGCCATTATAGCCTCGTAATTACAGCGCTATTCAGCGCCGAGATTGCCGGGCTCCTGCCATTATCCAGCCGTGTGTGCCTGTGTTGGGAAGGAGGTTGGGAGAGCACCGTTACTAGGACACAGATGAATGCAGGCGGGAATGAATAGAGGTTCCTCAGCCCCAGTGATTAAACTGAAACCCACACTCGGGCTCTGCAGCCCCGCGACTCCCCCGGCTCCCAGGACGGCCAGCACGCAGAGAGCACAGCGGGCTGCCGGGGATGGGCATCCGAACCGGAAGGTCCTGACCCTCTCAGTGGGAGCAAAAGCCATGGTCAGTCAGGCTGTAAGTCCCAGGCATGAAGCACTGGGGTGTGTCACACATTTTAGGACATTCGTCACCACAAAGGGGGTCGTTTGGTATGTGCGGTTGTGCGGCCACCTCCCGGTGGACCACAGCCCTGGAGGCAGCTAAGGGCAGGGAGAATTCACAGCTTCAGAAGTGGTTTTCTCCAAATGTCCTAAAGGTTCCTTGGCAAAGAGGATTGCCTGGAAGACCCCCAGGGGCACGCTGGAGGTAACGGCACCCATTCGAGCTCCTGGTGAGGGAGGGTTGCCAGCAGGACTCCCATGGCACCTTCCTTTAAACATGCCTAACATTACTGTGGCTACACCGCATAACTGGGAGTGGAGACATCTCGGGCACTGCAGAGAGACGGAGCGGAGAGGCTTGATTTAGCACTGCCCAACCTGACAGCCAGGACTCACACCCCAGCCTGCAAAGCCCAAGGCGGTGCTGTCCTCAGAGCACCAGCATCCCAGAGCCTCAGCCAGAGGCAGAGCACACGCGAAGCAGCACGGAAACATGCAGAAACACCAAAGGGCCACGGACTGGACATGGCCAGTCCCTTGCACATGCCAAAACCAGGCTCTGCCCTCTCTCCCAGGCATCTTCCAGGACAGTGCAGCCCAAAGACTGCAGCACCAGAAGGCACAGGCAGGACTGCTGCCCACGCAGCCCACCCCAGCCTCCGCTCCCTGCATGCTTGCTGAGCATCCTCGGGGTACTTCAGCAGCGGGGCTGTGTCTCAGGGCTCCTTGACAGTCCCGCTCCCTCAGGGACCGGCTCTGTACGCTCCCTGACAACTGCTCCCAGCATCCCTCCATGCCTTTGTTCAGGTAAATGATGGCCTTTGCAACCAAGATGGGAACGAACAGCAGGTAAAGCTTATTTGTAAGGATGCCGAGGCAACGCTGCCATTTAACTTCATGACATTTTTTCCCCTCTGAACCCCCTTCAGTTCCTCATGGAGATAAATTACAGTCTGCAGTGCCCAGAAAGCCGGATCCCTGCTGCTCAGCTGCTCACCCACTGCCTCCATGCCCTTTCCTAGTGAAGCAAAACACTCTGCCCTGCTCCACACAGCAGAGCTTCAATAAGGACTGATGTGTCTGGGGAACTGCCCAGCAGATTGGTTGTATTTCTGGACTGTGACTTGAAAGCAGAAACACGGGGCATGCTCTTTCCTCGCTAATTCAAAGGATTTAACACCAGAAAGCATCCTCGAGTTCATTCAGGCTGCCTTCCTCTGCCCCCCCCAGCACCCCAAATCTCACACTGCTGCTGCTGCAGAGGCGGCGAATTTTCATTTGCAACCCTCAAGTTTCAGAAACCCTCCTCCCCTTTCTCCCTGGGAAGAGGAAAGTCATTAAAACAATCAGTCCCTTTGCTACACTGCTTGTGGATCATCCCACTCCCAGATGGGATGTCTGTGCTGCAGCAGGGTTCGTTAGACTGGATTTGCATAGTCTGGGTTTATATTTGGTTTCTAGCTTTGGATGGCTTATCCATTCCCAGGGGGTCCAATGTGTCTTTTCCCTTTGCAGGGTTTGGAGCTACACTAACTCAGTAACAACCTCAGAGAGCACAAATGCTGAGAGTTAATTTATTAAATACAGCCAACATGAATGATATTTCCCTGGGCACTGATTTATCAGGAGCGGGAAGGAGCAGACAGCGCAATCCCACTATCCCTACTCTGTTGCAAGGCATCAGCTATTCAGCACACATGTGACTCCTGTCCTTGTGGCTCAGCTCAGCTCTGCTCTCCCGCTGAGGCAGAAATCCTAACTGCTCTGCTCCCCGGAATCCTGCTCTTAAGAATGCAGAGGGAAAGTCTGTGAGATGAACTCCTGCATTTGCACCCACCAGTGGCAAAATGTGCCCCAGCCCATCAGCTCTGGGCAGTGGCTGCAGGGGCTGGCGGAGATGGATCCGTGCTCCTGTGCTGCCTGCTGCAAGGGCCGCCCCTGCCCTGGTGCCTGGTGAGGCTGGTACTCGTATTGTCCATGAGATGCGTCCCTCCCTCGAAGGTCTTCACTGCTCTGCAGTTCCTGCCCTTGCCTCAGAGCACTGGCCCCCAAGGGCATGGCTCCCCTCCCAGCAGCTCCACAGCCCTCATCCCAGAGCCCTGACCCCAGCTGGAGCCGGCAGTGCCAGATAATAATCAGGGAAGCGGAGAAATGAAGGCCGGAAGGTCACGCACCCCACAGCAGTACCTCTGCCACCCTCCATCAATCCAGGCAGACGCACGCACTGCTCCTTCAAGGACAGGGACTGACACTACCCTGTGCCTCATTCCAGCATGTCACTGCTCCTGCCTCAAGGACATTCCCAAAACTCTGACCTGAGCCTCTCCCACAGCAGATGAACCCCATCTCTGCCCGCCCAGGCCACCATGGTGCAGAGACCTGGCTGCTCCCTTGCCCGTGCAGGCCTCTTTCCCAGCCCACTTCCCCCCACCAATCCCCCAGTCCCAAGGGCACAGCTCTCTCCCTCAGGGCCTCTCTGACTTGCAGGGGCAGGACTCGCTCTGTTCCTTGCTCCCATTCCACATCTGTGCTGTTGGTGATTCCCTCCCACCAAACACTTTCCTCGAATCCCCAGGCAACACCTTCCTTTCTGCCAGCTCATTCCCCCCGGTCACCAAGCCCGCTCGGAGATCTCAGCCCATTCTCCAGCCCTCTTGCATCTCCCCCAGCCTGGTGGCATCTGCAACTGTCATAAGCAGCTCGTGTCCCATCACCCAGACTGCTAATGGGAACATGGATGAGGCTTAGACTCCAGACTGACCTCCCTGTGCTCAGCACTGGGGGACAGAGCAGCTGCAACCTTTCATCCTACACTTTTATTGCATTTTTCAAGTCTTCTCAAGATTTCACCCGGCTGCTGGAATGTAACTGAGCCCCAGCACAGGCTCACTGAGCTGCTCAAACAAGGAAAGGTGGGGCAGAGCCCTTCCCAGTCCTGGGAGAGCTGGTTCCCTCCAGCACTGGCACCACATTCACCAGCTCCCTGGAGCCCATAGGGGCATGGCTGGGTGCTAACTCTGTCCCCTCCAAGGTACCAGGGAGTCACAGGGTGCTGCTGCCCACTGCTCAGGGAGGGGACACTGACCACGCACGTCCTGGGCTGTCACAGCTGCACAAGGGGCTCAGCACCTTCTTCTCCTTTCCCATCTCATCCCTGTTCTGACCAGACCCCTCAAGAAGAGCAAAGGTGCCCAAGGGCTACGTGGAAGTCCCTTTAGGGGTGTCATTCACAGGGTGAACGCCTTGCCAGCACCACCCCTACCAGCTGCCTGCAGGTACCCAACGAGCAGAGCCCCAAAAGTGCCGTTTGGGCTCATCTCAGAATCACTGCCCTTAGCCAGAGGGGAGCCCAGCCCCAAGCACAGCGTCGGCCCCAGAGCACAGGAGGCTCTGTAAGCTTTTATGAGATGCTACAGCAGGTTAGCATCACGACAGATCTCTAAGCATTACAAACAGCATTGATCATGCAAGTAACAGTGAGGATCCGGAAGGCTTTCTGTTCTCCTAACTTCTCTCTGGGGTTTTCATGCCACAGCCATTAGCTGCTCGCAGTCAGGGAATGCTTTACACTCACGCAGCATCGTGGTGTATTACCTTCGGGTTAAAAATAAATAAATAACCTCCCTGAACCCCAGTGGGAGAGAGAAAAGGCAGCAGGTCATTTCTGTTTCACAAATGTGGAAACTGAGACTCAGCCAAGAGAACAGATTTTCCTGGATACCCACAAAATTTGGCTTTCTATGCTGTGCTGAGTAGCCTGGTGAGGAGCTGCTCTGTAGCTCCTCTGTTTCCCAGGGCAGGGGAGGCTGCCCAGCCCTCAGGCTTCATCCTACCACTCATCAGATTGAGTTCCACTTTGCATCTTCCTCAGCAAAGCCTCTTTGGCTCATCCCTCCTGGAGCTGCTCGCAGCAGGGATGGGAGGACAAGTGCACCAGTTATAGGTGCCTCCTCAAACCCAGAGCAGACGGGTCTCCTGGAGCATCCCATTTGGGATGTAGGGCTTCCTCCAACCAAGAAATATCCAGGGCCAGGAGCTCGCATCTCTCTCAGTCTTGGTGCCCAGGGCTGCTCCTTGGCTGCATCGCTTTAAAAATTAATCTTCCCTTTTTCTGATCTTCCTCCTCTAGCAGCCTCTCTCCCCCATAGGACACTTGCCTCTGCTATTTTGAGCAGCAAGTGCATCCAAAATGCATGCCAGGCAAGCAGACAGCCAGCACAGCCTCAGAGCCTGAATGTAGCAGGGAGGTCTGAGAGGATTCCTGAGGGGACAGCCTTGGACCAACCCCACACCAACACCATGGAGAGGTCCCCTCCATCCCACCTCATTTCCTTCTCACTTCCAGCAGTGCCACAACCCCAAGGACCTGGCTGCAAACTATCCTTACTGCTCGCATTGCTAATTGCATCCTGGTGCTGTACAGCAGGAAAACCTCTGCTCCCCTCACCATTCCTGCCACTGCTGTCCCTGGCTGTCCCTCGAGTGGGGACAGGGGCCAGCTGCCAGAGCTGGCCTTGGAGCTACTCGAACTGGAAGCCTGCCAGGGAGCAGTGATCTGGGTCTGACGTCCCCTGGGATGAGGCCATTTGCTAACGCACAACTGTGCTTTTTACTGCTTTTCAGCAAAACACACAGAGAAACATCTCCTTGCCTCCCTCTCAGGTTTTATGAAAGGTTATTTCAGTAGCAATAAAGATCAAGAGGACGTGTCCATGACACTGAGCACCTCTGGAGTGGGCAGGGAACCATGAAGGACTCTGAAGCAAGACAAAGACAGGCTCCCTCGGTTGCCCACATGCACATCCTGCCCAGTACTCTCCTGCACCAGATTGCCAGAGAGCAAATCAGTGCAAGGATACAGGAAAAGCCCCTCTTCAGTGGGAGGTCATGGGCTCATACACCTTTCCCTGGACAGGACACCCTTTCCCTGCCCACGCCACCTTGGCGGTACCCCAAATCCCTTCTGCTCCCCCAGGCTGCAGGTTCTGCTGCCCTGTGGGGGTCCCTCGTGCATCCTTTACCTTTTACAGCTGCCTCACTCTTCTGCCAGCCAGAGTTTTGATAGGAAACAATGAAGTAGAGGAGAATGAAACTCAAAGCAAATGCAGGTCCTGTAACGAGTCTGTTTCTGTAACTGGACTGTTTCTGTGTGTGCTGCCCTGCACTGGCACCACGGCCACCGTGCCCAGCTCACCCTGGGGCTGCAGGCTCGGGGCACAGCAGCAGCGGCATGTGAAGGTGCCCGCGAGAGACCCACAATTAAAGCTGGAAACAATTCCCCTTCCTTGCTCCCACCTTAGTAGCAAGGAATTGCTGTTAGCACAATGCATCACTCTGGAGGACCAAAGTGGCAGCACATTTAAGGCAAAAATATCTGTTTTAAAGGATGCAATAAAACAGAGCCAGGGAAGGGTTTATAGGGAAGCAATTGCTGTGTGGGGTGAGAAGTGGTCACCAGAGGCCAATCTGCCTGGCTTTATTGCCTGTTACTGGTGACTTTTCCCAACCAGGGGACAATAGATCCTCCACTATCAGCCTCGACTTCAGTCAATACAAACACGACATAGTTTTTTAAACTAATATTTTTCCAGCATGCAATTCCATAGAGAGTGAGAACGCAGCGTTACCATGGCAATATATAGACAGCATCTGCCTTGGACGTAGCTGAAGGGAGAAATTGGAATAGAATTGCAAATTTCCTCTGTCCAGGAAGGCTCCCAAGGAAGCCACTGCAGTGGGCTGGGCAGGCTACCTTCCCAAGCCAGCCTGCATCCTCCCAGTGCCCAGCACCGGCTCTCCTGAGAGCTGAGGGCCGCAGAGGCAGCCAAGCACTGCCCTGGCTGGACAAAGGTCCTGCATCCTGCCCCAGAGCTCTGCAGAACCTGCGCAGACCCTCTGCAACCAGACTGCTCACTGAGAACTTGCCGGGGCACTTCAGGGAAGGGAGAGGTTGACTTCCTCAAGGTGCTTCCTAAGAACGAGCATTCCCCGAAGCCCTTGAAAGGAGAAGCAGCCCAACAACCGGTGTGGAACGCAGGAGTGCTGCCGCGATACACCAGCCTGGCTGCTGCAAGACATTTTGATTAGCTGGGGAGAGGTAGATGCAGGTGAATGGATTAAACATGCTCTGAACAAGAGCTTGCTGCTGGAATTTTGGCAGGGGATGGCTGGGCAGCATGCAAGCCAAGTGCTTCAGGTGCAGCTGCCCTGGCGTGGTGCTCTCACACCCAAAGGCTGGAGCTCAGCACCCCTTCCCTCCACCAATGCAGACAGAGGGGTGGCAGGCTGGCTACAGACTGCATGGGGCCCACTTCAGCACAGGCAAACCCCAAACTTTGGGAACCAGGCAAACAGAAGCCCCATGAAATGCTGATGCCGGGGACCCTGGATGGGAAAAGCCAGAGCCAAGAAGGGTGCAGCGATGGGGACTCCCAAACCCAGCTCTGCTGCCTCCCACATGGGGGGAGGGACACTACACAGCCCACGGTGAGATGGGGGATGTTCAGCTCATGGGAGAGGAGGCAAAAGGGGCAAGTGGGGCAATTCCCAGCTGTCAGCCAAAAACTTCATAGCAGGAGAGAGTGCGACGCCATCACAGTCAATTCATCCCCTACAAGCAAAGAGCTGGGCTGGAAGCCGCCATTTGACAGTGGCAAATTTGCACTGATCCTGCTGGCATGGGGAGAGCGATCCACCTCCCCAACAGGGCAGCCTGCTCTTCAGAGACACTTTCAAAGGAAGAAAGAAAGAAAAGCAAGCAAATGGGGAAGGGAACTGTGACCTTCTCCCACAACTCTCCTCTGGTGGCTGAGGCCTGAGGGACTCCTGGAAGCAGATAACACTGTAGTGCTGGAGGATTATCACCCCATCCTGCCTACAAAGCCTTCAGGCCTCTGTTGTGCTTGCCAGAGGTGTAGGCAGGAGCACGGGCATCTGTACAAAGTGCCCAGAGACTTTGCTGCTTCCCGCCTTGCTCAGCCCCGATCCAGTCAGAGGGCAGGCGTACAACCCCCATTTATGCTGGGTTGCAGACTAAAAGGCACTTAGGGAGCAGCGTGCTGTGCCCTGGCACAAGGGGGAGGGGTCCTGTCCTCCCCCCCACAGCCATCACTCACGGTCCATCCTAGACATGTCTGCAGCCCTCACTCTCTACCAACAGCATGGCACCCACCAGGAAGACATCACAGGGCAAACCGTGAAGCAGAAGACAAGACAATTTTTCCCCAGCCCATGATTCTCCAAAGTTGCAGTGACTCTGCAAGGCAAGTAATTCCCTCTCCTTCAAAGGAAAAGGGTGTATTTCAAAAGCGATGGAGCTCAAACCTCGCCCCAGGATGCTGCTGACCGAGTCCCCACTATGGAAGTGCCAGCAGCAGTGCTGCCCTGTCCAGGGGCTTGACCCAAGCCACCGTGGGGCTCAGCCAGGTGGGAGGCTGGAGAAAGCCTGGAGGCTCCAAACACCGCACTGGCACGCAACAGGCAAGAAATTCAGCGGCAGGGACACCACTGCTCACTGGCACTGTGGGATGCATGGTGAGGGTGGCATCGCTCACGCTGTGCGTCTCAGGGCTCAGGAAAAGAGGCAGGCAGTGGAGGGCACTGGTAAGAGGTTGATGACTTCCCACAGAGAGCTGGCCCCTGGAGAGAGCAAGTCCCGAGCACAGACCCTGCTGCAGACTCCCCTGGGGCTGCTAGCTGACCTTGCTCCATCAGACACTGAGAAGCTGGAGACTGCAAGGTTGCAGCCTGCTTACAGAGAATTGAAACTCACTCACGAGCTGTTACAGCAGGAATTCGCTGCTAGGAGATAGACCTGCTCTGCACAGACACCCTCAAGCACCTGCAAGGGTGTGCAAAACAGCAGGAAGTAGTTATCCAGCAGACAACACCCACGAGAGAGCAAGCATGTCTAGCTCAGTCCAGCCAGAAGATCCGGCATCGCCAGCTGCATTAAAATCCAGAAAACCCAATGCTGCTGAATGGTAACAGACATGGAGGACCAGGTCAGCGGAGGCAGAACGAGAGACAGCAAGAAGGACCCGCCACCAGAGGGGGAGAGATGCCCTGCCAGGGCAGGAGTGAGACACCCAGCAAGGGCATCCTCCATTAGCTCACTCCAGCATTGCCTCATTTGAGCAGTGCTGAGCACCTGCCCAGCGGGCAGAGGTGGGGACTAGATGCCAACACTCCCCCAGGACCCTGCACCCAGGGGCACGGAGAGCTGATGCCAAGGACCCCATTAAGCTCCCTGAGAGGCAGAAAGGGCTAGTGCAGGCTATGCATAAACCTTCCCCCTGCCCTGGGCACAGAGGAAAGGGGGGATCCTGTCTCAGACCTCATAAAGTGGGTCTATGGGATGGCAACTCGCAGCAGCCTGGTTGCCGTGCTAGGTAATAATCATTTGTATGAGGATAATTATGGTGGGAGAAAAGAAAACTCCTCTAAAGTGGTATCCTGCAGAGCTCTTGACGCTGCACGCTGGGTGCAGCCCTGGCAGCTGCCAGGCTGTCTGCAGTCCCTGCATGCAGTCCTCGCCTGCGGGGTCTCTGCCCATCTGCAGGCAAAGGGCACAGTCACAGTCCAGGAGCTGCCAACAGCTCAGCACAGGGCCAGGAGCCCCGTGTGTGCCTGTCCTAGAACATATCCTGCAGCTCTGCTGCCCAAGGAGGCAGCAGCTCAACACTTCCCTGCACTGCAAGGGGGATGTGGGAGCAGCCTGGCCCCAGGGCCAGACAGCTACTGTGCCACTATGCTCTACTGCAGCTACTGGGATGGGGCACCCGCTGCTACTGAGTAGAGGGGACAGGCTGGGGACAGCCCCGCTCTCCTGCCGGGACGGGGTTCCTGCACACCAGGAACCTGCTGCCAGCAGCAGGTTGGACACGCTCAGCTCATGCTGCTCTCCCTGGGTGGGGACCCCGTGCAGCCACAGAAGCCCAGGCAGGGAGACCTGCCCAGCCAGGCTCAGCAGCAGAGGCACCCCTCCTGCTCGGGGGAGCTCAGCAGGTGACACAGCCACCCACACGGCCGGCTGGACCATGACTGTGAGAGAAAAGCCTTCCTTAGGGGGGCCCAGCTAAGAGAGCCAGAGACACCTCCCCGCATCCCTGAGGACATGGCAAGGGATTCGATGAGCAGTGAGGTGCAGGCACAGGGGACTGGAGAGGATGGGCGAGCTGCCTGGCTCACGATGGGTGATCGGCACGGCTGAAGGCTGGTCACACCGTGGCGGAGTCTCAAGGGGAGCTGGGGGAATGGGACCTGATCCTACCTAGCACGACGTGCAGCACTCCCAGGAGAGCTTCCTGGGGACAAAGGGGTGCCCAGCACAGGTAGGGGCTTGGGGTGACAGGAGCCCTCAGAGAACCTCTCTGGCTGTGTAGCTACCCTCTGACAAGTCCCGGCAGGGGTGGCCACACTCCTGCCGGGGGGTGCTATGCGGCTCGCGGACCCACAGGCTCAGTCCATTCTGGGCTGCCCCAGCACAAATGCTCCCCGGAGCAACCCACTCCCTCGGGCACAGCTCTAATCCCAACCCGCTCCGCATGCTTGCACAAAGACTGGCACACGCGGGTTCTTGGACATGCCGGACCCCTCGCACGACCCCGACACAGAGAAAGGGTTATACACACCCTGCCCCAGCAGGCTCCCTCACGCACACACTGCTCTCCACCTCGACGGGCTATTGCACCCCCCTCAGGAAGGGGATGATGGAGGCAAACTCACCCAACAGGCTCTTGTACACATGTCCCCCGGACGGGAACTTACAGGCACACAACCCCCGGGCGTAGCGGGACACCGCACATCACCCACCCCACCAGGTTCTTGCACACGCACCTTTTGGGCGGCCGACCGCGGCCCCACGGGCATTTGCACACGTACTGCCCTTAACAGACACGGCGGGCACTTGCACACGTCCCAGACAGGCTGCTGCACCCCCCCGCCACGGACAGCCTCTTGCACACGCGTCCCCTGACGGGCTCCCGCACACACTCCTGACGGGCTCCCGAGCGCGTTCCGCTCCCCCCGCGGGGTTCTTGCCCACGCGGCCCCGCGGGGCACTCGCTCCCCACGCGCTTTTGGACACGCACCCTCGGACGAGCCCCCGGCCCCGGCGCCCCGCCGGGCTCCCGCACCCTCGCCCGCCGCACGCCC
>VZTA01027964.1:83927-117429 GCA_013398855.1 Mohoua ochrocephala | reverse complement strand
GAAGGTGGGCTTCGGCTCGGTCCTCCCACCCGGGACAGCGGCGTTGGTTCGCGGAGCACCCGGCTTCCCCGGGAGAGGCTGCGGGTTGCAGGGTGGCGGGCAGCGGCACCCCGGGGAGAAACAGCCTGCGAGCCGGGCGGCCGCAGGCAGAGCATTCCCACTTCTCCTCGGGGGTGCCAAAAGCTTTCGCATCCCCCGGTGTACTTAAGGCAGCCTTGGCCTGTCTCCCACCCGGCAGCCCGAAGCCCCATCCCGTCATCCAGAGTCCAGGCGAGGCACGGGGACCTGGCAGCCCAGGGGGACCGCAGGACAGGCTGGCTCTTGTCAGCCGGGATGGTGCCTGGTCCGTGAGCAGGAATCCCGCGGCTCAGCACCCCAGCGTGCAGGGGGGGCTTGGGTGGCAGCTCTGCTTTGCGCTTTGCCCCGCACACAAACAGCAAATCTTGAAGTCCTGGCTGTAGCATTAGCTATGTTCTTTTCCATTCCAGAGGAACATCTTTAAAAATAAAGTAACCAAAATGTCTTTTTGGCTAACCTGCAGGGAAGAGCAAGGCAAAATACACCTATTTCAGTGCCAAAGGAAGTGAAGCTAAGAAATCTTGTAAGCTTGGCCCTAAACAGTTGACATCTCAGAAATGCAAACATTGCATTTGTTTTATTGCCTTCCATTTTCTTCCCCGAGATTTGCAAATGCAAGGCAGGAGGGTGTAACCAGGAGGGCTGGTCACCTGTTTTATTAATGTCACCTGAAACACCTGTAACCCCATGGCTCCAAGAGCTGAGTCCTTAAAAAAAACAACAGGCATTTTGATGTGTCTGACACAGCCCTGGCTTCTGGCAACAACTGCTACAAATGTCCTCCTCAGAGAGGAAAGCCATGGAAGGAGGGGAGATGGGAGCCTGTTGCACTGTACCACAGTGGGAGGGGTGGTGTGTGAGCATGGACACCCCAGTGCACACTCATTTCCCCATCCGACAGGGCAGGGTGGATATTTGCAGGGATGGTGGCAGGTCTCAGGGGTCAAAGTGCCTCTTAAATCAATGCCCTCTGCACATGGAGCTCCACAAGCTCCTTAATCAGGGCAAGAGGGACGTGTCTGCATGGAGTCCTGCTCCAGTGAGGGCCACCTCACACACACACAGGGTTGCACCAGCTTGGCCCAGATCAGCAGCCCTTTTCCATCCCGAATGCCGGCTCCCATCATCTGTCTGCATTTTCGTGACATCTCCTTCCTCTGGCCCCAGTCCCAGGAGGAAGCTGTGCCTGAGATGGATGAAAGGGGTTTGTTCCTCGTTGCTACCCAGCAGCCCTGACAGCAGGGAAGATGAGCTGCTTCCCAGGACTCTGGGAGCCGACCCCTCGCTGGCACAGCTTCTGCAGAGGTGGCCCTGCAGCGTCTCCTGGGGCTCCCAGGGAGAGCCTGGTGGCAATGGCACCTGAAGGGGTCTGAACTGTAGACATCGGCTGCATTTTGGGGGGTGAAGGTTGTTTCAGAATGGCTTGGTGTCCCCCAAAGGCTGCTATCAGTGTGATGCTTGTGATCACTCTCCCTCACAAACTCCCCTTCATCCCTTGGCTGGCAGAGCAGAACCGGGTCTTCCTAACCTGCCCTTTACCTCTGGTGCTGGCAGGAAGGCGGGAGGGAGCGAGGGATCTTGTTTCCTCGGTTTTGCAGGCACTTGCCTCAGGCAAACCCTTGTGATCTGCAGAAAAAGCAAGCTCCCTCCATCTCCGCATCCAGCTGCAGCAACACACAGTCACTTACACGGGGCTGTGGTCTTGGCAGAGGGAGTAGCTGGCAGGGCTTGCCTGGAGCCCACCATCACCCGTCCCAGTTCCAGTGGGAGTGCAGGACTGGGAAGCTGAAAACCCCATTTCAGGCTGACACCCACATTTTCTCCTGTAGGTACCTCAACTCCTGCTGTTCTCTGTGAGCTTTTTGCCTCCACCTGCCACGCAGCCAGTGCCCCACGCCCCAGCACCACGGGGCATCCCACTGGGCTGGGCTGCCAGCCCAGGCCGACCCCTCAGCATCTGCTCCAGTTGCAAAAGCAACACCCTTTCAGGGCTGCCAACACAACGAGGGCTGGATGAGCCAGGGCAGCAGTGTGGGGGGACAGGCTGTGTACCAAGACCCTCCTCCCACGCCTCAGCCCCTGGTGCATTTGGGTGATCCCAAGTCACCCAGGCACCCTGATGGAGTGGGCCTCAGAGAACAACAGCTGCCTGGGAAAAGCCCAGGGTTCCTCTGAATATGGATGAGGAGCAGGGAGAAAAATAAACCCCAAACTTCTTTATCAGCGGAGGCCTGGTCCTGCCGTCTGCCACCGGGATTTGGGCCAAACTGCTTGATAGAGAGAGAGACCATCTGGATCGTCTGATGGGCTCTGGGTTTGGTTAAAATGAAGCAGAAGCTTTTTTTGTAGGAGTTTTCATGGGAAGATCCGGGGAAGGGTTCCAGGGTACGCGCCAGACCTGTCGTGCAAAGAGATGCGAAGCAGCTACAAAGCTTCAAACAAAAAATTGCTGCCAATTTTAAGCCAAGCCCCCCAGGGCAGCATCCAGGCATTTCCTCCCACCCAGGATGGGTCACAGCTTGCCCCTGTTAGCTCTCCCGTGGGCTGAGCTGGCGCTGGGTCGCCTGATAGCACCTTCCAGCACGCCTGGGCTTCAAGGCAGTGTGCTGTACCCTGCAGCTGGGCACGCGGAGGGGAGGCAGCACACCCTGGCCCATTTGTGCCGCGCTTTGAAGCAGTGCTGTGGCTATCACCTGTCCACAGCGGTGCTCAGCCTCTCTCAGGGTGGGATCAGGCACTGCTGCAGAGCAGAAGTGTTTAAAACACAGGCAGTAGGGTGGGTTGGCCATGGCTGGACACCAGGTGCCCCCCCAAAGCCACTCTGTCCCTCCCCTCCTCAGCTGGCCAGGGGAGAGAAAATACAATGAAAAGCTCATAGGCCAAGATAAGGGTAGGGAGAGAGAACCGGTTACCAACACGGGCAAAACAGACTTGACTTGGGGAAATTTGTTAAATTTATTACTAATCGGATCAGAGTAGGATAGCAAGAAATAAAACCTAGTCTTAAAAACGCCTTTCCCCATCCTTTTCATCTTCCTGGGCTCAACTTCACTCCCAGTTTTCTCTATCTCCTCCCCACCAGTGACACAAGGGGATGGGGAATGAGAGCTGTGGTCAGTTCATCACGCTTTGTCTCTGCTGTTTCTCCCTCCTCAGGACAGGGACTTCTCACATTCCTCCCTTGGGCATCCACCTGCTCTAGTGTGGGGTCCTTCACAGGCTGCAGGCAAATCTCTGTGTCACCGTGGAGCTCCGTGGGCTGCAGGGGTACATCCTGCCTCACCCCGGGCTTCACCACAGGCTGCAGAAGAATCTCTGCTCTTGGAACACCTCCTCCCCCTCTTCTTTCACTGACCTTTGTGTCTGCAGAGCTGTTCCTCTCACGTATTCTTTCTTCTCTACAGCTGCTGCTGGTGTTGTGCGGAAACTTTTCCCTTTCTTACACACATTATCCCAGAGCTGCTACCACCATCGCTGATGGGCTCAGCCTCGGGCAGTGGTCAGTCCCTCTTGAAGCTGAGTGGCACTGGCTCCGTCGGACACGGAGGAAGCTTCTAGCAGCTTCTCACGGTAGTCCCCCTACTACCAAAGCCTTGCCACGCAAACCCAAGAGAAGCGTGCATGAGTGGTGCCTGCTCCAACCCCACTGCCGAGGAGCATTGCCAGCAGCAAGATCTGTCATGCCTTGCACTGGGATGAACCCTTCTTCCCACCAGCAACGCCTGTTTGGGGAGCAGTGGCCATACGACCCAGCTGGAGATGTGTTGGGAGCAGAGTGGCCGTAACCTTCAGCTTCTTAGCGTCCCTCAGAGATTTTGTGCAGGGTGGGCTGCCGGGCTGTCCCGGGCCACATCTGTCATGCCTGGCCAGCTTGGCTCATGCTGGGAGGCCAGGCTGCCTTTGTCCTGCCAGACACACTCGGCTTGGGAGAGTGAGGCATTGTGTGGGAGCGGGCTGGCGTGTCAGCCCCATTAGGTACCTGTTGGGCTCCTGCAGCACGACAATGCCCTTGATGGGTCTATTATAGAGTGGTGCGGGCAGCCGGGGCCACTGGGATCACAGTAAATCTCGCCTGGTTAGCAGCAGCAGCAGCAGCAGGCAGGGCTGGGATGCGCTCTCTCCTGTGTCTTTCCAGGGACAAGCCCTCCCTTCACAAACAGCAAGAGCATCACTCTGTGAATGTGGCCAGCATTGCCTTGCAAACTGCCAGCACTGCCCTGTGAGCACAGCCAGCATCACCCCCTAGACACTGCCGGTGCTGCCCTGTGACCACCACCACTGTCACCCCGCAAACACGGCCAGCATTGCTCTGCGAATGCGGCCCCACTGACCGCAGGAGCCGGGCAGCTCTACTGCCTGGCCACCTTCCCCACTGGGACCAAGTGAAAGGAACAGCAGCCATTGACTGCTCTGAGATGATGCAGGAGATGCCAAAACTCCCAAGCAGGTGGGTTTGGTCCCAGCCTAACACAACAGGGACCATCCAGGCAGGGGCTATCCCATCTGTCTCACTGCCTTGAACAATTGTGGGACAGCAGGAGGGGGACAATCTGCAGGGCACCGCGTCCCCGCTTTGTGGCATGGCTGAGCAGAGGGGCTGAGCCCTGCAGCCTGGGTTCCCCAAACCAGCTCCAGCCCACAAGGAAAGCATTTGCACCAAGCAGCCCAGATGCAGATGAAGAGATGCTGTTCCCAGCACGGCTGGACACACCAACCGCCTGGGAGCTCCGCGGTGCAGTGCAAGCTGGTTTGAATAAACCACACGCGAGGAGGTGTCTGTGAAGCGCCTTGCACATGGAAATGCTATTGTTGGATCAGGGGCTCCGGGGTCCCCAGATGTAGCAATTGTTCCACATCCGCGCTGTGCACACACACACCCACTTTCCCACTCACTCTGCCTGCAGCCACTCATTAAACCCTCCTCAATGAAGATGCATTGGAGGGATAATTTACTGTTTAATAGACTAACTTTCCATTTGCTGTTGCCAAGCGCATCCAACATATTTCTCCACGGTGCCATAAACTGCAGCTCCTCTGCCATAAAACCCTGTCTCCCAGAAAGAGCAGGTGGGTTTTCAGGATTCAGCTGATGACCTTGGCCACCGGGCAAGCAGAGACACTGTGTTCTGTTGTTAGAGGAACAGGGCTTGTTCCCACCAAGCCCTTTCACCCCCACTGCACTGACATCCCTGCACTGGGAAAACGTCTAACCTGAGAAATTAGGAGTGCCTCAGCCTGATGGATGAGGGAGGCAGAGGCTCTGTCCTGATTTTGTTGATGAAGGTGCCCTGGGTGCAGACGAGCATGCCTCTGCTCCATATTTATGGCTAGCTGGTGGCTGGTCCCACGCTGGGATGTGATCAATAAGCTGTGTGCCCGCTTGGGCTCATTGTGCTTCCACAGCTGCAGATGGCCTTTCTGTGCCGTGTCAGTCCCAACGTTGTGAACTCTGTGTCTCTGTGTCCTTGCTCCTCCTTCCCCAGCCCTTACAGAGTCACAAGCTACTAGAGAATGAAGAAAGTCCGATTCTGACAGATTCTGCTCAACGTGGGACAAGGGAACTCCTTCCAGCTCCACTTTGCCTCCATCACGCAAATTTCCACACTGTAGAAGAGAAACTTTCAGGGTGCAGGTTCTGCAGGAAGGAGCAGCAGCCCCAGAGGCATGAGCCTGAAGGACTGGCTACCAGGGTCTGGTTCCGAAGGATGGCAAGAGGATGCCAGTAGCCAAAAAAAACTTGAAAAGGAGAGGGAAAGGGTTCAGCTTGCCTTGTGACAGCTCTGCTTGGCCCTGGATGCAGGCAGGGACTCTCCTTAGATCTGGAGGACTATGCTAGGGGCTAGCTGCAGAGCTGATTTTTGATTTTGAGGACATCCTTCCCCAGCCTTCTCAGGGCTCTTTATGTTCTTGTTCACTTTATTTATAGTCCCAGCTTCCCACCTCCTCCATCTGCCAGATGTGGCCAGGGAGGAAGAACCAGGCGTCTCCAAGCCTGCCCCCAGCACATCTGGTGAGGGGCCCCCAGTGCTGCGGGGCGGGCAGGGGGTCCCGTCCCGCAGCGTGTGCTGCCAGCCCCCTCTTGTGCTGCCGCTGCAGAACGGCCTGGGAGAGGCACAATGGAGCCAGAGGCTTTTGTGCAAGAGGTTGCCGAGATCCTGCTCCACAGGGAAGCAAGGCTCAAGCTTTGTAAGCAAAAAGGTTGGAAGAAGCAAACTCTGAAACAACCACAGGTCAACACAGACACCCCCGTATCAAAGACCTGTGCACACACCGAGTTACACGCAGCCATGATGGCCAAGGCAGGTTGGCACCTCTGTTCATGGCAATTCCCAGTGACACAGGAGCTTCAGCCAAAGGCAGAGGACCAAGTGGGACACAATTCTCTCTGGTGGAAGAGAGACGATCTTAATACCACTGCATGGGAGGGCTGGGTGGTGGATTTGTAAATCTTCCCCAACAGCAAGGCAGAGGAGGCTGGTTTAGCTTGGGAGAGGAGGAACTGGGGAGGGGGCCACAGAAATGACCACTCCACTCCAGCTGTGACTCAGCAGAGAAAGGAAAACTTGTCTCCCTCTAACCCAGACTAAAATTGAAGGCCGGTGCTGGGAAGTAGCTGAACCTCACCCTGTGATGCACGGCTGGGGACAGCAGCTCCTTGCACAGGAGCCCCAAAACAACCCCATCACATTCCTCATGTGTGGGCACTCCCCAGGGACAAAGCTGGGCTGGAACAGGACGGGGCCAGAGAGGCATCAGTGCCAGCTGAGATCCCGCTCCAGTCCACAGCACAAGTGGAAGGTCAGCGTGGGACCCCGCACGGAGATGTTGGCATCCACATGCCTGAACAGTTTATGAGCTTCAACACAAAACCCTCACTGGAGAGATGAGCAAACAGAACTAAACATGGTAATTTATTCGCTCTATGAAAAAATATTAGTTAGTCCAAGCCAATGAGATTGTAAAGCCTGATAACTGGTCTGGCCGGTGCCAATATCTATCGCTAGCAGTAGTCATGTTTTTTGTCTACACTGTTGCCCTAGGCAGTGAGATGCAGCAGCAACATGACAGCTCCCAGCCACACATGATAATTTAAGAGAGAGAAAATATCTTATTTCAACTCCAAACCAGGGCAGAGCAGTTTAAAAAAAAAATCAAGACAACTTGCAAAAATTGATTTAGATAGCAGTGACACTCTGAAGAACTTATTTGCAAGTCTGTGCTGTGCAATTGGAGATAAAAGCTGTTTAATGAAATAAAGGTGAGCACTGCTTGTTTGCTTTCTAACACCACTGCTGTGTGTACATACCAACTGGCCAAAGCAAACACACTGAGGGATGAGTGATCCCCCTTTAAATATATACCTTCACCCAGTGTTGCTGCTGCCCTTTCACTTGCAGTCAAGCATAAGTGCTTGGATTGCAGCTTCAGAAGCCAAAAACTATTCATTTTTTAAATTATGTAAGCCAGATAAAGCTGTCACTTTGAATCACAGCTTATCAGGGGGGCGATATTTGGGTTTGCAGTATTGAAGATAGCTGTTGTGAGTTTTTGCATTCCTTTGTTCAACATGTTCAAGAAGAGAAATGTCTCTCTAGACTCTCATGCCCACTTTGAAGTGCACAGAGGCCCGTCGCCTCCCGCTCCCTGAGCTCCAGGGAGATGGGGCTCACCAGTCCCATGACACCCAACTGCAGCCTCGGAGGAGAAGGGGGCTCGCTCGGGGCTCAGCCCGCAGGAAGGCAGCGCCGCTTTCAAACACGCCGTGCTGCTCCTTCTCCTGCTTGTTTTTCAATTGCATGGCGAGGATGTTAATGAGTGTCTGAGCTATGGCAGGCAAGCCCAGGGCATTTCAAACGTGGAAGAACTTCACAGAGAAATAATCTGCATAAAATCTGAGACGCCATTATTAAGAAGGAGGAAAAGAAAATGCAAGCAGAAAGCATCCTCACTCGGCAGCCAAGAGTGGCAAGAGAAGAATGGCCCTACAGAGAAAAATTTATTCATTTGATCCATTATTTATATAAAGTGTTCTTTGTAAACCTGATTTCCCATCACCCTGGATGACAGCAGGGGGAAGACAGGAAAAGAAGAGGTCCAACTTCATACCTCCAAGGGAAAGACAGGCTGTCTGGGCACCCTGTATCATGCAACTATCCCAGAGGCTTTCGAGCCCCAGTGCCATGGGAGGCCAGTGCCATCCCTGCAGGTGGGCAGCACCTCACCATGCACCCCCACGCTTAAGAGCAGTAGCTCTGGGCTTCTAAGCAGACGTTTCCTTCCTTTTGAAGGTGGATTGGAGTCCTCGCTGTCCCAATGAAATTGCTTAAGCCACCAAGCAAAACCACTAAAAATAAAAGCATTTAATGTGGTGTTTTCACATGAACACACAGAAAGGCAACAGTCTGCAACGGTACTTACATAGCATATATAAATAAGGACAAAGATTAAAAATACTTTGGAAACGATAGACTCTGGGAACAGTTAGCGGCTGCTCTGGGAAGAAGCATCCTTATGAGTCATTGCACAGGGCAGACAAACGAGACACATCCAAGCATGACTAAAACTCTCCCGTGCCTGGGAGACAGCGTGAATGCATTGGGACTGCAACAGCCAAGGTCCTCGGGGCCGAATCTGTCAGCCACCACCATCCTCAGCATGGCGAGCCCAGCACCACAGACTAAAGGCCAGGGCACTGAACCCCTCCCGGGACTGCCCCGTCTGGAGACAGCACCCACCCCCTTGGCAGGTGAGGCATCTGACACACGCAGAAGGCCTGGCCGATGCCCCATAGGTAACTTTTCTTAGAGCTGAACAATCTCAGCTGTGCCAGGAGCCAGACAGAGCCCCTGAGCTAGAGCCATCAGTAAGGGGGGACGGTGGAGAGTTACACTCCTTTCATCTATATGGGAGCAGTGTATTTAGTTTTAGGAAGGAGACTGCCTTGCCAAGCACCCATACAGAGAGAGATGAGATGCGCCAAGTAGGGACAATGGGGAGAGGAGGAGTGAACAAATGCTTCACCCAGCAGTTGCCCCCAATGCAAGTAAGAGCAGAGATTGCAGGACCAGACCCAGCTCTCCCTGTGCTGCCACTTGACCTTTGTCTGTGCCTCATCTCTGCTCAGAGGCAGAGCCGAGCTTCCCGAGTCTCTGCTAACAGCAGGCTGCAGGGACAGGGCAGAAGTGCGGTCAGAAAAACACACGGTGCCCTTCGGAGCAAAGCACACAGACAGCTTCAGCCTCTGGAGGGAACGATTACAGACACATCCAAAAAGCACATACTACTACCACAGCAAACAGCCTCTGCCCTTCCTCACAGCATCATCATCAGTCTGGTCCCTGAAGAACCACAGCTCGCTCTTTGCTGTGACAGAGGCTCCTAACACCAGCAACTCCGAACTCACACATCTACAGTCCCACTACCCCCTATATTTTCAAGGCTCCAACTTGGGGTCAGACTGCGGACAGGCATGCCTGATAAAGAACCAAAAACCACCCTTTGTACAGAGCAGCACAAAGATATGTATCTTAAAAAAAAAAAAAAATCACAATTTAAAAAAGTGACAAATTCCAGCTAAGCTGCGAAGGGCTCCGATGCCCTGTTCTGACAGCTCCAGCCAGTCAGACTGAACTCCCTGCTCACATCCCAATATTCACACCTCCTGCCACCAGTTGTTTCAGAAAGCTGTCAAGAACAGAGCTGTAACTCCTGCTGGCTGCTGGTTCTTAAAGATTAGAAGACAAATATAATTGGATTCCAGAGATTATTTGCTTTGCTGAGAAGGGCTGAGAAGTGTTTAGATGGTCCCCCAGCTGATTAAATCTTTATTTCACAGTAGTGATCCTGTGTGTATCCTACCTAGAGTGCTTGCAGACAGGCTCTTGGCAAGACTGGCTTACTGGAGCACTTTGGCTTAACGACACCGCTGACACTGGCCAGCTGTGACTGGGGTTTATCCCGTATCTAGAAGGTTTCATCTCGTTTCTGCAGCTCAGACCAAAGAGCTGAACCCAGCTTCAGCCCTTTCCCCCAGTTCAATGACTAATCAGCCAGTTGCCTTACCAGCCATCCAGGTATCTTGAGCCAAAGCCTTTGGCACCATTTGCAGCAGATCACAAATGGCCGGAGCCCTCTCTCACCTCTCACACTGTTTTTCTGTTTCACACACAGCCACAGGACTCTGCCTGCTCCAGGCACCCTAACTTCCAAGGACGAGGCTGTTCTGCCCCAGACAGCCTGTGCCAGCCTCCTGCTCTGCTCAGCCTAAGCCTCCCTGGGTGAACACAAAGCCAAGACACTCCTCGTTCGGAGCTGTGCCACTGAAACACGAAGGCAGTGAGCAAGGGCTGCCTCCAGCTCAAGCTGAAATAGAGGGATGAGTTTATTGGGGAAGCTGCTTTCCCCTGGCCCCACTTGAAAAGATGGCATCCAGAGCCTCTCCTTCCAGGCCCGTCCCATGCTCTGTACTGTTTGTGTACTCCAGCCCTTCGGAAACAGCAGAGCCAAATGGAGCCAAGAAGAAGCAGAGAAGGGCATGCCTCCAGAGGAGGACTGGAGGCAAGCTTAGCTGTCAGGAGGTGGGTAAAGGTTGCAGCCCATCATTCTCGCTGCTAACAGGGGGGAGGAAGCAAAAACAAGCCAATGCGTGTTAAAAACTCAGAGCAGAAAAGCAAAAAAATACAGCCTAGCAACATTACAGAGAAAGCTGGGAGTGCACACAGGGCCCTGCAGTGAACAGGGCTCTCCTCGTAAGCACTCCAGCTCTTCCCAGAGCCAGCAAGTCAGACATGCTGCACAAGTTTTGGTTAGATAGTGGTTTGCCCCATAGTAGAATGAAATATAATTTATATACAGACAGAAACAAATCCCTGCAATCCTTGCAAAGGTCCAGTTTCAAGAGCGCTGCCGTGTTGGTGAGGGGTGCCATGAGCCTGCAGCGCTCCCCTCTCGGTGCAGCACATTTTCTATTCACAGCTTGCGAGGCTGGGCAGTCCCCACCCATGCGTTGGTGCGAGGCGATTCAGAGGGATGACGAGTCCTTGGAAAGCAGGCGGGCTCGCAGGCGTCTACAGGATTCCTGTAGCAGAGGAGAATGAGAGCAACTGAATGCTTGAGAGAGAATACCATGCAAGGAAAGGCTGACATTCTCCCCCTGCAAGGACCCTTCCCTGGTGTCTGCCTCCCACACCTTTTGCTAAAGCTCCAGACGAGGCAGTGAGCAGACAGGAACAAACACAGCAGTCGGTCTTGGGCTGCACCAACCTCTTGTCCCACTGCCACCCTGACAGGCTGTTAGCACCACCCTGTGCTGCCAGCTTCCCTCTGCTTCCTGCAACAGCCGGCCTGCCAACTCACAGGTAGAAGGGCTGTCAGACCCTTCAGGGTCTGGCTTCCAGCACGTCACCTGCCTGCAGCTCGGCACGGAGCAGACTGCTGCGAGCTGGGGCACCACAGCTGTCACAGAGCCTTGAATGTCTGCTGTCACCTCAGCAGGTTTCAGCACACCAGAATCCCCGTGGGAAGAGGAATGGGGGGTAAGGAGAAGTGTCTCACCTCTTTCTGGCCTTCCAAAGACTTCAGCTTTGCCTGGGACATGTGAGCTGGAGAGCCACATTTCTGTAACTGGACAAGAGAGGGCAATAGGAGTAGAGAGCTGGTGAATGAACTGGCATCCACAGCCTTCCCTGGGAGCAGCCTGTACCACCAAAGAGCATCTATCACCCAAATCCACTCTTGGTTTGTCTGGGCCATGGGACAGCCCTCCTGCATACAGGCAGCAGGCTTTGTACAACCTGTGGAGGAGGATGAGAGAGGGGGAAGGGGGCACAAGACAATGCCCCAGGGCAGGACAAAACCAGTGAGACAGGACTGGAGTAGAGGCCCAGTGCTGCCACCGCTGCTCTGATGCTGCCCTTGCCATCTGCGCTGCTCTCCTCAGAGCAGCTTCTCGGGACCTTATTTTATCATACAAAAGAAACTTGGAAACTTTCCCTTGGGCAGAGAACAGCTCCCCAAGGATCGCTGAAGTTGCTCTCAAACTCCCCTCACACACTTCCCCACCAGCAGCTTCAGTGGTGCTGGGAGCAGCTCTTACCAGTTGGACATTCTCTTTGCTGACCCGCACAGGCTCTGGTGTGGTATCCCTGCTCTTCCTCTCCAGGATAACTGGAGTTCCCAAAACTTTCCGCTGTTGTAAGAAGAAAGGGCTGTTGGCTAGTGCTTAGAGTGCAAAGTAAAAAAGAAAGGGAAGGAGCAGGATGCATTGCTGGTAAGCAGTTGGATGCTGGGAAAGAAAAAAAGGAAGCCAAGCTGGGACAAAGATTGCAAAGCAGAACAACCCGAAATACCACACCACTAGGCTGAGCCTGCCTGCTTGTAAAGGGTTTGGGAGCTGACCTGAGGCCTGGCCAGGAGCCCAGCCTGTCAGAAGCAGGTACATGCTGCTGTAGGGCAGCCCACAATGTGCTAAAACCCGTGCTAACATGCTAGACTACATGAACGGCTCCCTGTCAATCCTCATCTCATCTCAGGAAGCAATCAATTCTCCAGAAAGATGCACAGATTCTACAGCCATGTGTTTCAAGATAATTACACTTTATACTAACATGGCTTATTGTCACTGCGCTGCCTTTTCTGCCCCAGTGGATCTGTGTTGTTTGGCAGGCAGTACTTTGAAGAGTCCCTACCCTTTGAGGGTCTCATTCAAGGCAGGGCAAGGCAGAAGCAGAAAGCAACATCAGAAACTCACAGCAGAGAGCAAGGGTCAGAGGCTGCTTTTACCTTAATGAGGCCGCTGAAGGAGCGCGAGCGGGCGCGTCGCGGTGCTGGGGACGTGGGCACATCGGAGCCAGGAGTCAGAGCTGTTGGATGCTTATTAAACTAGGAGGAAACATGAGGGCAGTATGTTAGCACAGTTACACCCGTCCCTTGCTGCTCTGTGCTGCTCTACCTGCTGTCCCAGAACTCAGTTTGTCTCCTTCACCCCCCAGAACGGAGGAGCAGCTCAGAGCTGCAGGAGGAAGAAAGCAGAGGAAGGCCACACCTTCCACCCAGGATTACGGGGAGTTTGGGTGCAAAGCTGCTTTGTGCTGGCTACCAGATTAACCAAAAGCAGCAGATGTTGGGAGCAGAAAGAAGGCTGGGCAGCAGCTGGAGGCTGGCAGCCACAACTGGTGCTGACCCTATTGACCAGTCTGTCTGGTGCAGCAAGTTGTCTGAGACCAAGAGGAGACCAGTTTGTCCACTCCCCTGCAGGCAACAGGGGAAGAAACTTTTCCCTTTCTGAGGGAGGAAGCTCAACAAGGCCATGATCAGGACTGGGAAACTGCTGGCTAGCAAGTCCTTAGCTTGAAAAACAGAGCTCAAAAGCACTGCTTGGTACAGCAACATCCAGGACACCTCCTCCTCCTGCCTTCTCACAGCTCTGCCCCTTACACAGCCCAGAGCCCGCTTTCCCCAGCCTGCCCAGAATTAGGAGCAGCTCTCAAAGAAGGCCCTGCCTTTAGCCCTGTGCCCAGGATTGTGCTGACAAGCACACCCCAAGATATCTTTCCTCCCCACACTACCTGCCGGATAAGCTTCTTCTTCTTTGCGGAGTCGGGCATATTGTGGACGTGGCGGAAGAGCTCCTTCAGTGCCTCCTCCGTGCGCTGCTGGGTCTCCTCCTGATGGCAAGAGTCCAGCCGGCTTCGCTTCTGAGACTTGAGGGGCTGCAGCTCCTTGGAGCCAGAAGACGTCAGCAAATCCAGGTCGTCCTGGGAAAGCGGAGACAGCAGTCGCTTGCCATGCTTTAATCCCAACGAGCCACCCATCTGAGCCAGGCTAGGAAGAGTCTCGTGAGCTGCCTCAACCCCAGTGAATGCACAGGGCTGTGTTTTCCCTGCCCCTCTGCAGCAGCACTGCATCAGCAGGCCCCGTGCCAGGAAGAGGTGACAGCAATACAAAGGTGACCCCATTGCTTCTTCCCTCCCCTCCCAGATGCCAGCTGCAGAAGCCCTTCCAGGCTTGAGAAGGGTCAGTGCAGCTCCTTGCAACGCATCTTCCCTCTTCTGCAGCTATATGAGGCAGGGAAGCATTTGCTGGCAAGACACGAATGTTGTCCCAGTGGCAGCAAGTAGCCTTTATCTCAGCACTTCTGCCAAGCATCCTGGCCACGGCAGCAGGCATGTCTGTCTGTTTGGAAGGAACGGCCCTGTGAAGGAGCAGGTGCCGCATGTAGTGGGCACAGGGAGCAGGTTTGCTGCTAAACAGGGGCTCGTAGCTTTCCTTCCCTGTGCTTTTGATTAACAGATGCTTCAACTCTGTCCAATTTCCCTAATGCAGCCACCTGCACTACCACACCATATGCTTCCCTCGCTACTGCCCTCTGACAGATCCTCTTTCATGACTTGGTTTGTTTTCAGCTTCTATCACTCACAAAGATCCTTTCATAACATCACAGCCTCTGCCCTTTCATGGAGGGCAGGCGCTGCGTTTGCTGGCCTTACCTTTGATGTGTGGGCTCTGGATCCCAGATAGTGCAGCCTGGCACACTCCCGGATGTACACCGGAGCCTGTGACGATGAGCAGACAACAGCCCAAATCTATGTTTAGCATCTCTGGCCTTGGGGCAACAGCGGCTCCAGCAAGAGCTGCTTTTCAACCATACCACGCAAGCCACTTGTATCAAGACTCAGCCGTTTTGGGCAAACAAAGCCACAGAATTTCACATCCCCAACGCACTCCCTGTTCACAGTATCCTTTACATGCAGACATTCAGCACAAGTGGAACTCAGAGTAGGAAAAAGTTCCTGTGGAACCTTGCTCTAAGTAATTCCCCCAGCTCTGAGCTGGCCAAACTGGGGCCTGACAAAGAAGGTAGAAGGGGAAGTCTCCATGGGAGGACTCTGCAGTGAGCAGATGCCTCCAGTGACCAGGAAGGTCCTGAGAAGTCAAGAGACTGCCTGTTGTAGAAACATTTCCTTGCAGGAACCTGCTGAAAGCCATACACTCCTGACTGTCCTACCACAGCACCCTGGTCAGAGCTGGACAGTGCCTGTAACAGCAACGGGCTGATGACCATTTGCAGAGAAGTTCACAACAAAACAACCCCCTGCATCAGGTATTCTGCTCTTGGCAGCACCCAGGCAGGACAAATCCCTTCCATTTCCTTGTCCTGCCAGAACCCGAGTGCAGCCCGGTGTGTACCTGCCCTCGGGAGCCAGGTTTCCTGCCGGGCAGCAGGTGCTGGTGTCCAGCAGAGGGGAGTGTTACACTGCACCGTGCTGCCGACCTGCCCTGGCAAAGCCACCTCCGGGGCTGCCTGCCCAGCAAAGACCTCCTCCCTAGTCACTAAAGGAGCAGTTTCTTGTAGAAATTCTCCTTCTCCTACCGCAGAAAAGAGCCCACAGAATATACACTCAACACGTGGGATCTGTCTGGACGAGGGGCATTCAGTCTCCTGGTGGTGGAGGCAGGAGAGCAAGACCCCAAAGCACACTTACCTTGAAGAGTTTCTGAGAATGTTTGATCATGAAGGTCACTCCATTGTTCAGCTTTGTGATGTTTTCCTGGAGGTCATTTGCTGTCACCTGGCAAGGGGACACAGCCAAAGGCGCATCCGTTAGAAGGGGAGGAGGAGGGGTCTCTTCTGGGACACAGACACACACAGTGCCACAGCAGGTGAGGTGACAGGCAGGCAGGGCTCATAGCACGCCAACAAGCAGAGCTCACAGAGCCAAAGTTGCTCTGAGAGGAAAATCAGATAACTGTTCACCAGCAGCACAAGAAACCTTGCAGAGAGATCTGCAAGGTTTTTCTGGAGCTGACATTCTAAGAAGCAGCATGACTGTGCTGTGCTTTCAATTTTGCTGAAAAAGAAGACGCGTAAGTTGCAAATGAGACCCATGGCAGGTCTGGGCTGAACAATGGGAGTGAGTCCTGCCAGGAGGCTCCCACCTCTCCATCACAGCCTCCAACCCCTCACATCATTGTGTCAATACTTAACCTTCTCATCTTGGTTTTTCCCCTGCCCAGCCTTTGCTTTTTACCTCGCAATATACCACCCACAGACACTGAGGCAATGCTCACATTTCTGGGCCATAGGATGTGGGGTGCAAACATCAGGGCAAGATTGTGGGCAGACATCTTGTTCTTGTCCTGCTTCTTGGCAGTCTGGTAGAGCAAGTCCAGCAGCAGTTTGAGCAGACTGCGGTTGGGAGCGGGAAGGATCAAAAACAGCAGCTGGAGGGCTTCAATTTGGCGCTCTTTGTCTGGAGTGCTGGTCTTATTCCCCTTCTCATCAAACAGCGTCAAGTCTGCCAAATCACAAGGCAGAACATGAAGGACACACATTACCTTCCCTCAGAGCAGGCTGTTGCAACTGCTTACCCTTCCCTCTTCGTATGCAGATCTCCTAGAAACCCCTGCACAGTTCTTGGCCCTCCATCTCTCTTCCCCCCAGCTCCCGAGCTCCCCACTTGATGTGTTAATCTATGCTACTCCTCCCACAGAACAACAGAGCTGCTAAGAGCTGTGATGGCTTGAAGGCAAAATGGAGGAAGTTCACATAAGGTAGTTCAATAACAGCTATTAAATACATAGAAACCACGACGTGCTCAGAACCCCGGACACGAAACAGGTGGAGACCCAGGTTATCACTGTGGGCTTTACCCCTGTGGTATCTGAGAGAAGAATGGTCTAGACAGACTTGGTCTGATTTGTTAAGATTTTCAGCTCCAGTCTCACCAGGCTGAGATGGCAGGAAGACTCCTTCTTACCCTGCCTTTAAGGAATATACTTCACAGCCTAGCGTGCTTTCCAGGAGGCCAATTCCGGTCCTTCTGCCCATCCCTGCCTCTTGCTGCCCACTCACCTGCAATTTTGAGGTGGGCGTGGAAGTGCTTGTGTGTCAGCAGCGGCTCTGGTAATTCACCCAGGAACATCTTAAGTAGGGTGGCCACATCATTGGAATGAAACTCTCCAGAGTCCAGGTCAATATCCGTACCACTGTTCAGAGCATCCTTTAGGATTTGCTGCCTGATGCTGTTGCCTGGCACTCGAAACAAGCCTTCTGCTCTTAGATCTGCTTGGCAGAGGGGAGAAAGAAGGGCACTGAGTAATCAGAGGCTGATTCCCACCTTCTTACTAAAGCAGTTCCCTCCTCTTTCCAGAGTTTGACAGCAAACCTCAGTGAACTGCATTCAGAGACATGACTTCAAGCTGGCTCCCATCGGTGGAAAAAGTCCTTGTACAGAGGGATATAGACCAACATATCTCCTAGACAAGTCTGGGGAACAGTTGCCCAGTGCAGTCCCAAACTCCTGCTGCTGGAGAGCTCAGAGCTTGTCACTCTGTCTGCACCAGAGACCTGAGGTGGGCCAGACAGACACCCGTTGGGACAGAAAGACAGCAAACAGAGCCACTTACTTTTGTGCAGATACTCGATCAGCTGGGAAACCTGTGCAATGCCTTCTTCTGTCAGCGGTGAGCCAAACACCACCCCTTTCTCTGCAGAACAGAAGACAACGTGTTCAGGCAGCTCAGAACCCAAACAGCCACAGAAATCAGTGCTCCCCAAAGAACAGAATTTCAACATGCAAAGGCCAGTGCCCCGAAATGTTAAGGGTGAAGGTCACAAGGACCCTCACAGATGTGAGATATCACAAACACTCCAAAGTAACTCACTTAATCTCACCATGCTGTACTCACATGGGCTTCATCATCCTGCTTCTTACCTCAGTTTAATTACAGCTTTTATCAGCTAAAGCAAATATTCTCTAGTCCTTGAAGAAAAAACAACACCAGAACAGATGCTTCAGTTTTAAATGGCGTAGAATCTGCAAGCCTAGACCTTATGAAAAGAGCAAAGTGGGAAGGACAGATGTAAGAGCCTGGACAGCCCTGGTGCCTGCCACATTGGCACACGCCACACCGTGGAAGAAACATCCAGATTAAACCTCACTGTGGCTCGACATGAAGTGGAACAGAAAGAAGAGGTGCAGCTATGAGTTTATGGGAGAGGAAAATAAGCACTACTGGGCAGAGCACATATAATCTGACTGGCTCACACTAGCTTCCTTTTCAGGCATGGGTAAAACATGGAATTTCCTCATCCTAGTGAATCTCTCTTCCATGTCAGGTGCCCTGGTCTGAGTAAAGTATGAAAGCTGAACAAGGTAGGAGAGTAGCAAAGCAATGAGCTGGGCTCCTCTCACTCTTGGAGTCTGCTCCCAGCTCATGGGGTTGAGATTGGGCACGAGCTGCCAGCTCCAGACTCCTGTAAATAACACAGGCTTTAGTCACAAAAGATGGAAGCAACTGAGTTGAAAGGAAGGAGATCCCTGCAGGGAAGGAAACATTAGATGAGAAGTCCATTTAACTGAAGGGCATTTGTTGAACCAATGTAGAATACTCTTCTTGTCCAGAGAGGGACTTCCCGGTTGAGTGATTATCCAGCAGGACAGTGTTTTCTAATAAATGCAACCTAGCTAGTGAATGGATTTTTCTGTCACACACACACAGCCAGTATGATCTGTCCCTCAGAAAGTGGAGACAACTCCCAGAGACTTCACTGGCAGCAACCAGAACTCTAGGCACCACACTTCTTCCCTCAGATGCATATAGGTTTGGACTGGAGACAAGATACTGCACAGACTGTACCACAACATGCTGACTGGGACTGAGAACCGGGACCAGGTACAGAGCTGGGTTGTCCTGCCCTTGCACTTAGGCTTCAAAGAGACAGCAGATGTAAGAAAAGAATATTCCTCCCTTCTCCATGACCAGACTGCCAGGAACATGGGTCACTTCTGAGGGCAGGCTGGACATTTGCATCATATGCACTGAAGGTTTCTCTCCTTAACTGCTACAGCTGATAGCTCAGCAATCCAAGCAGTGCATTGGCTGGTCTGATAAAAGTTATCTCCCCCACAAGCTTTCTCTTGCCTTTTTTTTTTCCTCCCTCATATCTCATTTTGATTTTACTAGCTTTTGGTCTGTTGTACTACAGATCTTACTGCTCTGTGGTGTTGATGCTCACAGCATGTGGGAGAGACCTGGTTAACCCTATGCACTTCTCTAGCAGCCTTCCTGTGTAACTAAATTTATTCCGCCTGAAGAATGTTCTGCTTTCTTCCAGGACTTCTGAAATACATGGTAAGCCACCAGGAACTCCAGCCTCCTGTTAAATCAAGAACTTTCTGACCTCACTCTGATAAAGCGCATGCTTCAGTCTTGCAAGAGAAAGGAGGGCAACGTGAGCTCTTGATCCACGCGAAAGATCTGAAAGGTTTGAGTGCAAAGGGAGAGAACGATCGGCAAAGGATTCTTGTCCTTGAAGAAAACTAAACTCATTAGACATTCAACAGATAGAATCAATAGTGGCCAGGAACAGAAGAGGAAAATACATCTTCTTGAGACATGCAGGGCCTGACAAATTCGATTTCGTTTTGAAGTCAGAAGCTGGTATCTGAATGAGAATTTGATGCTCAAAGAAACTTGAAAGACGTGTCTGGAGAATGGATGCTGCATTACAAAGGCTTAGATGTTATTGTACGATTGCTTCTGAAACTAAGCAGCAGCATGAGATTGAGTTTCCTGATGCTCAAAGAAGTTGTAAGTATTTGCAGTTTGAGCAGCTGAGCTCTATGGTCCTTGGCCTCTGGCTTTGAAGAAATAAAACTTGTTTGTTCTAGCTGGTCTATAACATGAAGAAAAACAAATGATGGCTCCAAGATGAAACACACAGTACATGAAACTGATTTTCTCTGTAGGCACAAACTTCTTTTTCCTCAGAGTTTGGCCAAGGAGTTCACAGACAGTGCCTGTCAGTGCTGGGAGACACTGCCATTGCAGCCTGGGAGTGCAGCCAGCAGACTTGGAAACATCTGCTAGCTGTAGTGACACACGGCCATGGAGACATCTGAATGGGGGAAGGCAGAGCTCTTGGGGAAGAGAGTTAGCATGAGACGTCAGGTCTGATAAGAGCAGTGCTCCAGCAGAGTACAGATAATGTAATAAAAAAATTGAGCTAGAGAAGGCTCACCAGCCCATGCTGGAAGGTTTTGACAAGAACATGGGGGTTTCCATACACACTAATAAAACACTTCCAGTTTGGTTACTCACTCGCTTCTGTTTGTCAAGTGGCAAGTGCTTGAATTTAAGGTGTCCTGCTACTCTCTGGGAAGAGGCAGGAGCAGTAACAGGTATGAGCACAGTCTAACTGCAGTTTAGGGGCAGCACGAAGGCCTGTTATTATGGAGCAGCAAAGTAAGTCATGGCAATATTAAGTAATTCTTATCTAAGGATGCTAAAAGACTTGATTTGCAGTCTTTTATTTTCCTAGGGCGAGCGTATGTACCAGGGTTCTTGCTGGGTGAGACAGAAGTGGGGGGCTGAAGCCGGCACCAGAAAATTCTGCCTGATCAGTGGGGCTGCAGAGCTTGTCCTTATGAAACACAGTGGAGGAATAGGCTTGGTAGAATCAGAAAGACTTGAAGAAATTATATAATGGTTGAAGACAGAAAAAAGCCATAGTCAAACTATGCCATAGCAATAGTTCCCTTCTCTGAGATACTCACAATAGCAGAACTGCTCAAAGGAAGGGGAAGACTAATCAGAAGTGTTCACCCTCAGGCTGCCAGCATCTGAAGGCAGCTCACAGCTTCTCTGCCAGCAGCCAGCCAGTCTAAGCTGGGAAACCAGAGCTGAGGAGGAATGTGAGGGGCCCAGATGGAGGCTGCTTCTGTCTAGATGAGTGAGAAGGTTTAATTGAACTTATCAGGAGAACCAGGCTCCCCTTGAGCGTGGGCAAAGGTGGGAGAAGACACGCACACACCTAGAACACCCTTTTAGTTTCAGCAAAACAGAGTGGTAAATGCCAGCCATTGAAAAGGATCTGAACACAACCACACTCAAAAGAAGAATTCTGAGAAGGGCCTGGGGCTAATGTTTCACAACCAAGACAGCTGAACTTGAGAGAAGATAAGAATAGTCAGTTTAGAAGAGTTTTCTTCCACCGGAAAACTCTGGTGGAATGCTTGTCTGAGAGAGAAAGAGAGATGTGTCACCTCCCAGAGTTGAAACTGGGCTTCATCAGTCAGTCTGCAGAGCTTTGTCACTGACTCACTGGATTGGGATGTGGATCAGAGCAGCACTGGCATTTGGATGGAAGATGTTCACAGATTTCTGAGCTGCACAGTGGGCAGCTGACCCACTGAAGCCAACCTGCCATACACCACAGCAGTAATCCCAGAAGAAGGGTATTCTCCAAGTGTAGGGCATTTCTGGGATCAGTTTCCTGGCCTGTTTTGCTCTGTTTTCTAGAAGTGACATCCCCAGAGATTACAAAACCATAGTATTAAGTATTCCACACAAGCTCAAAACTATGGGCTGGAAGTTTTGTAAGCTAAGTGTAGCAAACGATGACAGCATCACTCTAAAGGTGGGCACCAGACTCCATGCCATCCATACTCACCCTTGCGCTTCAGAGACATCAGAGAACGAAAAAATCCAGAGGCTGTGCTGTTTGCCCCAGGCAACTTTGGGTCCTCCTCTCCCATTAGCTGGGCCAGCTCTGCCCCAGGCAAATCAATGAGCCTGGTAATGTTGCTGACAACCAGTTCTGTGAACACCTCTGGTTTTTCATGGCGCAGCTTTTCCACAAAGAAGTCGGGATTGAAGATGATCGGCTGGCTACGGAGGGAGGAGTCATTGCAGATGACAAAGTTGCAGATGGCATCACTGAAAAAAGGGAAAGAGGAAAAAAAAATACAGTAACTCCTCATCACTTTGGTTTCTACAGCCAGCTGGTCTGCCCTGAAGGAGACATCTGCTGACACAGGAGCTACCAGTCTACACCAACAGCACTGTCTGACTTTGGTGAGTGTTCAGCACAGCACAGTTACATTTCCCTATGGAGCAAAATCCTTTCTGGACTCTTTGTACAACACAGCCTAAGAACTCCATAGCGTGATGATGACATAGGCAACACATGGCAACACCCAATGAAAACTTTCACTACATCTACACCTCTACTACTTGTTTCACTGTATCCTACTAGCTCTGGCAGAGATGATACCCAATACTTTACATTAACTTATCGCTTTAAGTCATAAATAAGTCTGGTTTTATCTCCCTTCCTCCCCAGAAATTCACTCCCAGTGGCCTGAAAGTCTGAAAAACAATCTAAATTTTTTCATGGCCAGCTTACACTCATCAGTTCCTATTGCCATTCCATCATACCTACCTTTCTATCAACAAATAGATCATTCCCATGTCCTGGGACTTTGTTTTTAAGGTCATAAATGTGCAATAACACTGAACCCTCCGTTTTGCTGTGGATGGGGTCCAATGCTCCCAGGTGACATGCTGCCAACCCTTTGGTTACTGCTCTCTGCCAGCTCTGCACTCTGAGTCTGGAGCAAGTCACGAGCCATGCAAGATCAGTCCTTGAGGAACCCCTACTAACTTTTCACCTAGATCATCCCTTTTCAGCTCATCCAGTTCTTACATCTCTTTCATCTCTTCATGCCCTTTATCTGACCTCCCTATTCTCTACTGACACATACTTTCTTCATGCCACAGCTTCTCATGTGGCATAGGAAAAGGGAAGCACCCGAGACACCGCTCTGCCAAGGGTTATCTAGAACGGGTACTTAACCCTACCAGAGGATAGGTACATTTGCCATGTTGAAAATCAAATCAAAGAGTTATCAAAGAGATATCTCATGTTAATCAGCACTCTTAATGCTCATACTTAACTTTTATCCCAATTTCCATCTACCTCTAGGTCTTCCATTACCATCTTCCCACCACTGTTTCAAACATTTTCATGTTTCTGAAGTCAAGGCCACAGGATAGAGTTGCCCAGCTTGCTTCTCCCGCCACTCTTTTACTTAAAGGTGAGGATTAGTGTCATTATTCTCCAGTCATGAGCTACTGTCCTGATTTCATACTCGGCTGTGAAGTGATAGCCTGGCTCTGGGAATGGGTGTGCCAGTTCTTCCAGGGCTCTGGGAGGAGGATGTGTTCACCCTGTGACATTCCCCAGTCCTTTAATCATTCTTTACCTCTTGTATAATACTTTCCTTTCCACTCTTTCTCCATCCATCCTCAGCTGGGAGCTCTCACCGGACACCACTTTCCAAGAGCAGCTGCCAAGTGCACAGTTAAGGGGGACACTGTGCTTATGTACCAGGGATCACGTCAGTCCCTTAGATGCGGTGTGGCACCTGGGGGGTCGCAAGTGCTCTGCTGAACGCCCCCGAGCCCATAAAGGCTTTGCCTTCAAAACAGGCTTTTCTACAGAAGGTTGGAGCACCTTGATCTTCCTCTCCTCACTGCTGGAGGGTGGAGGCCATGCCACCGTGTTCGGACCATGCTGGGCATCCCTGCTCAACACAGCTGCCACCGAAAGCATTTGCAGCCCACTGAACCTCCCATCCATGGGCTCAAGCAACAGAACCCTTCACTGCTAATTCAGAGACCTCAGCAACTTCCTGTTCTGACGTAAACTGACAGTAGGTCACGACAGGAGGACATCAAAGCACCTACTGGCAAGTCACCTCAACTCCAGCCCACCTCCGCACATTATCTGTGAACCCAACGGTTATCTGAGCTACTGCCGTAGGTTTTTGACCTGAAGGACTATCTCCAGGATTTCCAGGATGCGTGATCAGAATAAGAGAACAGAAGCCAGGACTCAGGCTCCACAAGAAGAAAGATACTTGCTGAAACAAGAGGAAACGAGGCTCTCAGCAACTCTTGCATCGTGAGAATCCATACCAAACCCCCTCCCCTTGCCACTGCTCTCCACGGATGCCAAAGACGCCTTCAAGAGGACGGAGAGGAAGAAGGTCTGCAAGGCAGACTGCAAGGCAATCTGCCAGGTCATCTAAAATTTTAGAAAGCTCTTAAAGGCTCCCAGCTGCCTGGCTCTGTGGCCTAGCAAGCACACTGCCGGCTCCAAATGGGGGCCATATTTTGCTGCTGAGCACCTCCCAGCCTGTTTTTCGGCAATTTGTTATCTGCAATAAATCAAGACCAAAATGCAACAATTCGGTATCAGCTGCCAAAAAGCAACTGCCAATTGATCTGATCATATTCGCATTTCATTGCATAGGGCTACAATGCACAAACAAGTGCCAGCTCTGCCCATAATGTGGAGCAAGCCCTTTGCCTGAAACCCATGACAACTCATTCTGTGGCAATACAGATCCTGAGAAGGGTTAATAGCAAGTGTATAGGCCCAGTGACCCTGCCTGCAATGATCCGTGCACTGTTATTCACTCACTAGCAGTTTTGTTTCCCCACAGAGAAGATATGCAAATACTTTGCAGCAGTTACATCAAGCATCACAGATTATCTCTTTCCTCTGACAATTAGATATCTAGATTCACAGAGAGAAAATTAAGCAATTTTGTCAACTAGCACTGACTGATATGACTTCTCTGCGCAGCCCGTGTTACAAGTCGCACAAAGCCTAACAACATTTAATGCAAAAATAAATAGAAAAAAGTAAATTTCTTACATGAGTGCTGAGAGCTTTTGAAGAGGCATTAGGAAGCAGAGACGGGGAAAAGAACTTGCTCCTTGTTTCCAGCAACAAAAGAAACCTGCCTGTCCCAGCACAGCCTATGCAAATTCCACGCATGCTACGAGACACAAGGGCGCATTATTGGGTCTGAAAGGCCCCCTTGGCACACACTGGGCATCAGCCTTCACACAGGGACAAAACAGAAAAGAAAAGCTGGACAAATTGATTCATGTCTCTTGCCAAAGGCTGCGTAGCTGGAGTTTAACTGCAAATAATTCCTACATAGAAACCAGGGTTTTGAATTAGGACCAGCGTGGTATTAAGTGCTTTCCACCTGTATCCAAGAGGAATCCACAAAATAGTTCCAAGTCTACCCTGTGTTTACCATGAGTAAAGCCATGCAAACACATTCCCAACAGCATCCAGGCACAACCGATGTTACGGCACCGGCAGGACAATAGCCAAGTCCCTTAACTGCACAACCCCGTGCCCAGAAACCTTGCTGGAAACACTCTCTGCGCCCGCCTTTCACACTTTCAGATCCTTTCAAAGACAAAGCACGTAGATCAGCCCCTCGGAGCTGGAAACAGCACCTGGCCATTGCTACCGTTACTGTGCCACCACGTGCCGTTCATCCACTTCAGGATTCCCGTTCCACGTTTCTCTGGATTCCCGTCCAGTTTCCCTGCCTGCTGCAGCTGGGACCAGCCTTGTATACGCTTATTGTGATATGGCACTTCAATGAGCTACTTAATTTTGAAAGGTCACTTTATTAGCAGCTCTTCCTTGCACAGAAAATTTGCCTTTGTATCATTATTGCTAATCAAAATGGAAATGTGAAGCAAACCCCTATTTCTGAGCAAAGATAAAGCCCCCACTGGCTTTACACACAATAACCCTGCCAATCCTCACTGCTGCACACACCATAACCTTCAGAAAGAGCCATGTGCCCCATCTGCTGTTTTCACGTTAAAAAAGAGAGATGGATGTACTCTACCTGCACTCACAGTTTATATAACAGCAGCAAAGGGGAGACAAACGTGTATTCATGGAGTTCATTGCCTTTTTTTTTTTGCCTTGCTTGGAATTACAGAGTTATATTTTCTATATGCTCTGATCTCCGATTGCTTTACGACACGTCAAAAGACAATAAAATAAAGGAATAAATAGCTTCCTCTCCAGTCTCATGAATATAATCAAATCCCAATGAATAATAAAACCTTGTTCTAATAGGGTTGTGATTAAGACAGCAGATTAAAAAAAATGGGTCCTATATTGTGCTGAGATTCTTGCCATTCTAGTATCCTTCAGAGGCGAAGCCTGTGATCCCAGCCAAGTCACAAAGAAAGCTGTCTGTCACACACAACGTTTTCGCTTCAGGCATGACAGCCCCATCATTTCATGGGGAGTGGATGGTGCAGGAGGTCAAAATCATGATGGATCAATTAATCCCTAAGGTAACTAGATCCAGGCCAGGGAAATGCCTTGGAAACTAGGACAAAAATGAGACTTTAACTGCCAAAGCCTGGTGATCAAACCTGTGGTGGAAGAGCTGTGCAAGCAGGCAGATTAGCTCACGTGGCAACAAGCTTGCATTTGGATAGGTGAGATGGAGCTGGTTTAGTGGCTTTCACAGATTTGATATTGTTCTAAGTCCATGCATGTGACAGAAGAAAGGTTCGGGAAACACGAAAAAATAGAGCACAAGGAGAACAGAAAGCAAGCAAGAAAGTAAAGGAAGAGTTGTTACCTTTGGGGCAAGGCATCAGCTGTGTTTGTCTAGCTGGGAAAGTGGATACACTGGAAGCTAAAGATTTCAGAGGAGCCTGATGTGCCTAATTCAGTGGGCAAAATCCATCTCCAGTGCCATTTTGCACACTTTGTATGTCATCACTAAGGCCCTAATGCTTCAGACACACCGCAGTAGACAAGTTTCACCATATAGGAGTAAAAGGATTAAAGAGCTTTGGAAAATAAGGCAGATAATAGAAGAAAATCTCCCTCTATAATAACAAAATCTTTAGATTATAAGAAAGAGCCAGGCTGCTACCAAATACTAAGAGCAGGGTGATAAGCAGGCAGTGCTGAAGAACACAAAACATGAACAATTCTCTGCCTGGCTAAGCACAAAGGGACACGGGACAGATGCGCACAGGCTCGGATTTCCCCAGGGAGGGAGAAGTCGCATTGTTTCCTATGTTGTGCCAGAGTAAGGAATCAATTAATGAGGATGTCGGAAGACAGTGTTTCCAGAGCCAGATAGGAGCCATCCCAGATTTTGCAAAGAGATGAAAGAACCATAGTGGAATTATATGGAATCATTTTAAGTACAAAAGGACTAGAAGACAAATTATTTCCTAGATTAAAAAAGAATAAAAAAATAAAAGTAGTCTAATGGGAATGGGCTGCAGAGACATTAGAAGTGATTTCACAGTTAAAGTTGCTTTGAGGGCTATACTTCAGACTGACATTCTTGTAAGATGGCGTAACAAAGATCACATTCAGGCCTCAGACTTGGCACCCTAACTCTTCATAGGAAGACTGATTTGCCTCTGAAAAATGTCAAGAAAAACACGCAGTAATTTTTGCCCAGGGTTATACTCATAAGGTCTTCAGGGGCAGAGTCCTTTTGTGATGAGTACACAGTGCACAGCACAGTGGGTGCCAACCCCTGCCTACTGTCTCTAGCCTCCACACAAGTAAGCCTTATGAGATAACACTGCCTTTTTAATTTTTGCTTTGCTTTCTTCACATTTAAATAGCTTACACAGAGTGATTCAGCCTTTCGGTTATGAGAACCAGATAATGATATACAATTTAAACAGCAAGGAGCTGGCTAAGAAAGCTGCTGTTATGTGATGGTAGCCTGTGCTCAACAACCTGGAACTAATGCAACTCCTGGCCACCTTTTGGAAATCAGGTATATCGGTTATCCATGTCACTGCTATCATCTATGAATGCAAATTCTGCGTCAGTAAAGGACTCGGAGTAGATCTTGGCAACATTGGCTACACATCTGTGATGAGAACCTGGAGGAGATAGACCTATCTGAAAAGATAAAAGGGTTGGGAGGGGTGGGGGTCCGTGCTTTGGAAGAAAATGAAAATGCAATATATTACCAGCGTCAAAGAAAACAGCAGTAGCAAGACAGCTTGATATATGTGAAACATCAAGAAATTTGCATTTCAGCATGAAATTTCTCAAGTTTGACCTGAGTGAATTCTTTGTGATATTTTTAATAATAGCCACTGGAATATTTTAAAGTCAATCAAGCAGTACTTCAATCAGCCATCACAACATCAGAGCATCCAGATGCCTTCTAGTGCTAGGAGGGAAAGAACCAAGGGGTGCCTTAGAGAGGAACTGCACGTTCACTGTGTTGCCCCTCATCAAGTCTCCTTCCCAGTGCCACCACCACAGGTCTGGATGCTCTGCAATGGCTCAGCCGACTACCCAAGACCCTGTAAAAATGCAGAAAGGCAGCTACCACCAGAAATCCAGTAATTTTACATTAAACATCTGCAAGCTCGTATGTCTGCCTTAAGACCAGATTAACGCAGTCGAACAGTGTTAAATAGGAACGCTGCTCTGATTCTCATGACTGTCAATGCATTTCTGTCTCTATTTTAATATAAACTCCTACTGGGAGCAGCAATAGAAGAAGAGCCTTAGATCCAATCCTGATTTCACTGAAACCAGCACCAAAACTGAATCTTTTTAGATGGCAGCAGCTGCCTCTTCTCGTTACTGATCTGCTCACTTTTATCACTGTGGCACTGGGAACCTCGGTCACAGCTGGGGACTCCGCTGTGCTCCGCGCTGTACAAACAGAACAAAGGCAATACCCTGTCTTTAGAGGGCTGATAGCTAAATCTGAAATGAATGCTGGAGGGACAGAAAAGAGAAGGAATCCCAAGAGAAGAGGCAGCACTATCAGTCAGCATGACTGATATAACTGAACTCTGCCAGCTTTTCTGTAGACACTATTAAAAAGGAGGGCGAGGAAGGACAGGAAAAATAATCAGGTCACACTGCAGACATTTAGAAGAAATCCAGCTTCCGTGCGAGGGGTGACATGGGACTGAGCACAAAGGAGCTGGTTTGAAAGCTATCAGGCAGGGACGGCTGGGACACGGGGCTGAGGAGGCAAGAGCTGAGCTCCACGCACTGGCTGGGAGCCGCTGGTGAGGCAGAGACAACAAGCCAGCAGTGCCGGGGAGCGGGAGAAGCTTGGCAGTGCCACAGGGCGCTGTGTGGCACATCCGGACCCTTGCCACAGGGTGGGACACAGCCTGAGGAAGCCCCACAGCCATTTCCCACCAAACCTGTCTGCCGTATCCCCAGTCTGTACTTTCCAGTTGCCAACTATGACAGCATTCCCTTGCTCTTCTCACTTTAAAATGCCTTTATCCTCTTTACTTCCCCATGTCGAGTGTACTGGAAGTCAGTAATAGGCATGGCCCAGTCCTACCTATACCTCCTTGGCCTCTAGCACTCCAAAATTGCTGCATGCACCTCTGATTGTCACGGTTCCTCTCGAAGGTAAGAGCCCTAGGGCATCCTTCAGAGGCAGGATGAAATGGAGTTCTGAGACCAGCCAAGATACGCCATCTAGATGCTTCTCGGTCCAGTAGCTCCGAGCTGGTGTCCAGGTCAGAGCAGAACTACCATCTATAGACAGCAACCCATAACAATCGGGTTTTCTTCTGACATGAAAACCCAAGAAATTACACAAAAACAACACAGCAAAGTTAACGAGCTATTGTAGCAACCAGTCTGGGGACTCGGAGCAGCCCAGCAAGGCAGGACGGATGTTTTTCTCCAGCCCTCCCACAGGATGATACCCAAAATTGGTAGCACCAGCTGGTGCCTGGAACACATTTAGGAATCCCATCCCACTATCATTTGGTAGACTGGTGCTTGAGCAAAGCACCACAATTTGAGTACAGCGTGCTGCAGCACTCACAGGTTTGCTTGACTGCAGTTGCTTTTTCTGGACTGAGAGGATACTGAGACCTGGGTCAGGACCCACAGCCGGCTCCCCACAGTACTGTTGGTGAGGTTTTGTAGTCATAGCCTGGCAAATACAGAGGACGAAGGTATCCGGGAATCAGAGCTCTTGGTTTTGTTCACTGCACTTCTGTAATTCCACAACGCTCCAGAGGTGCAGTGAACAAGCTGCATCCTTGCATCTGTGTTTTGTATCACGGTGGTGTTTGCAAAGGATGACAGCACATCAAATCCCTCCTCATCAGCAATCCTCTGCAGACACCACTGAGTATGTCAGAGGCCACATCCCTTGTTCCAGATGTGTAAACTCTTACAAGCTGGAATTGTGATGAGGAGCACCTGGATGCATGCCAGCATTTAAATAAGCTGGTGACATCTGGTCAGGGCTGCCGAGGCACACAGATAAACAGGCTGGGCCCGCCACAGAGCAGCACAGCATGCAGTACCAGAGAGACAGGGATGCACAAAGCAGCCCAATTAACTCACCAAACTGAGCAGTGTGGGAGCCTAGGGCTTTTGAAGGGGATCTGGGCAGGCTAGGATGTCAAAAACCGGAATATTGTACACAGATACCAGAATTCATATGACAATAACCTACAGTGTCATTTTATGCAACTCTAGTGAGATACAGCTTCTCTTCCCATCCCGCCTGACAGTTCATCTCTGTCTGGATCAACTCTGTTTCACTGCAGAGCCCAGGGAACTGTGATATATTTATACACTGCTCCGGGGGCCACTCAAGAGAATGCGGAGTGGCATGTGCGTGAGGAGAGTTCCAGGAACCCCTGAGAGCTTGTGAGGATGTTCCCTAAAAGGCTTCCTGCTCTCCAAGGCAAGGAGAGCCACAGCGAGCTTCTCTCCTGCTATATGACAGCTTGCAAGCAGGGCTGTAGGAATGCCCATATGGAAGTCCCAAACCATAAAGCTATGTTTCAACCTTGAGTATGAGCTCCAGAAAAACAAAAAGGAAAACTAATGCCATTTCCCCTGAGAAATTCCTGCCTCTGAAAATCAGAGCTGCCACATTACCGCTCAAGAAGAAAGGATGTTTTGGCTGGACTCCAAATTATTAGAGCTTTATAGGCCAAAAGCAAACACATTAAAAGTTCTTGTAAGCCAGCTGGCAGGCAATTATTAAGCAGCTTATCACATTCCCTGCTATGTATAGTTTCTGAAAATAAAACTTATGAGGAAACTCTAGATAGCTTAATTGCAATTACCTAGTGCAGAGGTGAGAAAGGCCAGGAGTCAGGGAATGAGGGTTTTGCACTTTGGAGCAAAGGGCCCAGTGCTCCTGTCAGACACCACGGTAAGTGTAATGCATTACCAGGATGAGAGGCCAGGGACACACACACCAGACCTGTGAAGCTCTGAAAAACATCGGCCAAATCAGCCAAATTCATCCCACCAAGCAGCCACATTTCCTCCTGTTTCCTGCCCACGCTGACTCCAAGACCCCTGTGACTTGGGAACACAGGGATCCACGGTGTGAGTCCCTAGGATCACAGTGCAGGTTTGGTAACAGCCTGCACCCAGCAGAGCGTAGGGCAACGAAAGGGCCTCGGCTCCCTGCTCCTGCCTCCAGCTAAAGGGCAAGTGAAAATGAGATCCTACAGAAAGAGCTAGGTCCAAAACAACTGGAAAATATAAGGCCTCAGCTGTGACCAGGAGCCCAAGCCAGCATAAAGAGGGACAGTATTTCCAAGATGGACTCGACTTCAGTGCAACCATTTGATATTAGCCAACATTTCCACGCTGCCCTGTCTCCTTCCCATCTGTTCATGCCACTTATTAAACCAACACACGCTGAGGACTTTTGACCTTTAGGACAAGGCATTTGATTTCCCAGCAGCGTCCAGCAGTCAGCGCATCAGTTTCAGACTGAACCGAGTGCCCAGGCACCTTTAAAGGAGTGATAACGAAGCTCTGTGACATTTTCATAGGCATGTAAATGTGCACACAGCAACAAGGCAACGACCAGGCTGGCAAGGAGACTCCGACGCTGCTTTGGGCTATGTGGGAAGCAATGCTCCCCCTTCACGCAAACAGACAATAAACTGAAGTGTAGCAGAACAAGGATCCTGTTGTCAAAGCCCATCCCACCCTGGATGGGAACAGGACAGGGTGTTACATGCAAACATACAAAAATACTGCAAATACAACACGGCCTTGAGTTCGGTTCAGATGCGTCCCTCACAGGACTTGGACTGAGTAGAGGGTCAAACTCAAGTCTAGGTCTCAAAGATTCTCACGAGGGCTGTGGAAAAGGGAATGTTTGAATAAGATTGTCCCCAGCTCCCAGGCTATCTTCAGAGAAAAGTAGCCATGTGTTCAGACTTGGCTTTAACTCTGAAATCAGCCATTTTTTCTGCCTGACCCTCGGCAAGTCACTTTGATTTTTTGCCATTAAGTCATGTTTACAGTGAACATTTTCCTATTGCCAGTAAAACACAGATGGCAACTGTGCCTCCTTTCATAACCTGTTTATGATGTGAGCTCTTGCTGTCCAGTTGTGCAGTGCCACTCTATCAAGCCGCTTTAGCAAGATGCCTTATGGCTTTTTCCAGCTTCTTCCAGACCCATGGCTTTTTCCCTTCCGCTCATCCCACCCCTGCCATATCAAGTGCCTGGCAAAGCATTTAGGCACTGCTTGAGTCGGACATTAAATGCACTCATTAAACGGACAGATGTTTCTCTTTTGAAATTGAGCACTTTGGCACACTGCAATCTTCATTCTCAGTTATGAAGAACCAGACAGAGGTTAGAGAGACCACAAACAGAAGAGAGAGACCCACACAAATCATCTTTTGTCGTGTTTGGTAAGGAGTTTAGGACAACCAGCTTTTAATTCCAGTCTTTAAGTCAGCATGCTATAAGACCACAAGCACAGCATGCAAGCTTTACTAGCTCACTGCATTTCTCTCCAGATGAGAGGAAACAGGGGCAAAAGCATGAAAAAAAGCAAGCTTTGTGGTCTGTGTGGTGATAGACCAGCAAAGCAAGAGATGGCTTTTCTAGCGCTACCTGTGGGTGACAGGCAGCGCTGGAGGAAAACTTGTACTTCAGGCTTTGCATTAACATAATCGCTTGCGGAGGGGTGGGGGATAAAGAGCGGGGGAAATACATCCTAAGGACAACTGCTAACACAGAAAAAAAATTAAATTTAGTCATTTAGGTTGATCCAGGCCACGTTAAAAATACTTTATCCAAAAGGGCTTTTTAAGTATCAGCTGCACTGAGCATACTCACCCCTTTACCAGGTCCAGCATTTTAGGCACTCCCTGCCCAAACACACTGCAATGAGCACCATCTCTTCATCCCTCCTTCCAGGGCAATGCTCTTCCCCAACCCAGGCGCCACAGCAGTGCCCCCAGATAAGCAGAGCAAGTGCCATCGGGATGGGTCCCACTCAGCAGAGAACAGGATGGCACCAACTGTCAATCAGGCTGGGTATGAGGCATCAGCCCTCAACTGTATTTATTTATCCACAAGAATTACCATTCAAAGGACACTCAGTTTGCAGCGACACACTACACATACAGGGGGGAAAAAAAAAAGATACTGCAGCCTTTTAACAGTCATCCAACAACACTGTTCCAGCGAGGCGCTCACGCGGCCCTCCCTATTTTATTGCAGCAGTAACAGAATGGTGATGCATACAGAAGTGCGTGCTAAAGGTGAATTACGTGAAGCTGACATCGCTTGTGTGTTTGGAAAGCCAGAATACCGCGCGTAGAGCGGACAAAGCAAAGGAGAAGGAGGCTGGATGCGAAGCAAGTCTATATAGTGCCACCACCCTACCAAACCCCGCAACTGCCAAGCGCTCGGCGCCGGCTCTGCGGCTGCAGGAGGAGCGAGCCAGCCCGGCCGCAGCGCGGCGGGGCCCCCGCAGCAGCGGGG
>VZTA01027964.1:68640-83444 GCA_013398855.1 Mohoua ochrocephala | reverse complement strand
GCCTCGGGCGCTGCCTCCCGCGGTGCTGAGCTGCCCGACACCCCGAGGCTCGGCCCGCAGCAGCGGAGCGGGAGCCGCAGCCGCGGAGCGGGAGCCGCAGCCGCGGAGCGGGAGCCGCAGCCGCAGCACTGCGAGGAAACTCACACTGCGGCTGACGGACCCCGAGCCAGCAGGGGCCGCGCCGAATGCTCCAGGAAGCACGAGTTACACCGTAAACTGCAACTCCCATCTCGGCTTGAGTATTCCTTATCATTGCTCTCCAGCAAGGACAAATTAGAGAACAGAGACACTGGAAGAACAGTTTTATTCCCTTTTTTTCCCCTTTGTGGGGGAAAGCACCTGGCTTGCCCACAGTAAGGGTCCCTGTGGCCCTGCACAGTTGCTGCACCTGCAGTGCTCAGGTAGCAACTACAGAAAGACAGACAATTTAGAGACAATTGTAACTCTAGAGCAGAGTGCTGAGGGGACTAGGAATTAATGTAATATTTTTTTAATTGACGAGATTTCAGCTGGAGTGGTCCCTTGGCATTTTAAACCTCCACACTTAATTATCTTGCTGCCAATCATTTCAGCTTAAACACCAAAGCTCCTCTTAGACTGCTGTCCTCTGGAGGGTTTTCCCATTCCTGCACCGTGTGTGTGAGGAATCCCAGCTCTGAAGGGGGAGCCCTGGAAGGCGCTGCAGTGTGCTTTGGAGGATGGGGTGGTCCATCTGGATGTTGGGTGGGCACAGGCCCATGGGGCACATCTGTCCCTGATTTTAAGCTTTAAGAATCAGGGTGAGCATTTGCAACTGTCCCAGCCAGTCCAGGGGACATGCAGCCTGTTAGTCCTGCCAGCCTCTCCTCAAGCTGCTGTCTGCAAGGGTTAGGAACCCTTTGTGACAACGGCATATGCAAGCGTAGCTCAACACTGGTACTTGTGGGACGAAGTTGCATGGTTTAAGAGCCTGCTGGGTGAACAAACAGCCTTCAAGCCACCTCCCAGCTTGAGCAGCAAAAGCCAAGCATCTCTCCAGGTCCCCAACTTGTGCTTCTCCATGGGTAACTGCACAATATTTGTGGCAGGGAGCTGCAGGAGGCAGGACCCACACCACCCCTCACCCTGCCCCATACCAGAGAGCTGTGGTAAGGCTCCTGAGGGCCCCCACAATGCAGCTCTGCTCCCTGCCAGGGGCAGCTGCTGGTGGGGAGCAGGCTTGACTCGCAGCCAGCCTTCTCAGGCGGGAGGACATCTCCTCACTGAGGGTTTCCATTGCATTACATGATTAATTAGCTGATTAACAAGATGTTGTTGAAGTAGAATCTGTTCTCTGGACACCGGCTCAGGCGAACACCATCCTCTGTGCTAATAAACTGTTCTGTTCCATGCAGGCATGCACTAATTTAAGCAGCAACATGCAAATGAAGAACAATACAGTGAGTAAGCTGGAGCTCCTAAATAAATTAGCTACAGCCTTCTCCAGGCCCTGTCTCCAAGGAGAGAAGGGAAAGCAGGAAGACAGATAGCTCTGCTGGGCCTAGAGCCACAGGTTACAGGTGTTGGTGTCTCAGGTGACTGCTGCCTGTCTCCCCTGTCCTGCTCTCAGGGGAGGGGAAGGCATCAGGCCCAGGCTGCAAGCAGCAGAGGAAGATGGGTGTAGCTCCTGGTCAAGAGGTGCTGCTGGAAAAGCCTGTCCCATAGGCCAAGCTGTGAGCTCCCTTCTAGCAGGATGAGCAGCAGCACCTCAACATGGTCCTGGGGCTCAAGGGTCCCAGTGAGAGCCCTGGGTGGGAAAGCACAAAGGGAGCAGCATTCCTGACAAGGCAGGACCACTATCAGTACAAGAGCTCCTCCTCCATCCCAGGCTTTTAAAAGGATCTTGGAAAAAAAAAAAACCCGAGCACATAAGAAAGCCACAAAACTGGATTTGCAGCCTCCAGAAAGAAGCCTGCAGTAAGAGGCTGAACAAGCACAATCCCTTTAGCTTATTAGAGAACTGAGAAGCGTTGCAATTCCAGCATGTAAGCTGCCACAATAGGAAATTACAAAGGGATGAAGGCTTTTTAATATGGAAGAGGAGAGGAAAGGCAGCTACATTCACCAAGACGTGTTCTTTGCAGTGCGAGCAATGGGACCTGTATCCACTACCCTCAGCTCTGCTCTCTTCAGCTTTGGACAAACACCATCTTTTGGGCTCAGCACAGAAGTAGCTGGGCAAAACCGGATGCTCAGGCCAATGTGACAGGGCTGAGCAGCTAAAAAGGTCCAGGATTACTTGTGCTGCTCAGGTCTAGCTGGCAGGAAGTGGTCAGAGCAAAGGGCTTTCCTCAGCTCCCAAAGGTAAGAGAAATGGCAAGGCACAGAGGTTTGCTGTAGCAGTTTCCTAGCCAGTTTGAAGAAATTTGTAACAAACTATTCCTGCCCCACCATCAGGGGCATGGCTGATATGGGAAAAGTGTCCAAATGGATATGGAAAAAGTGTCCAGTGACCAAATGGCAGACACTTTCCACACGGCACAGATTCCCTGGCCACGGTTTTGGACAGAAGAGCCTGCCAAGGAGGACTTTGTTAAAGAAAGCTGGTTGTAAGGACTTCATCCTCTCTGGCCTTATTCTATGGCCAGCTCCACGCCTCAGCCCTACTGCACATGTGCCCCACTGCTCTGTGCCACAATGCTGCTCCTGGCAGCCTCCAATGCAGGACAGAGGGCTCTGGCTCCAGGTCCAGGCTGATGCTGGCGTGAGCCCTGCAGGATGCAGCCCTGCAGCGGCAGAATGACCCGCTGCACATGGACGGGAGGCAAAGCACAGTTATGCAAGCTCTGAAGGGAAGGAGAGGAGGAATCTGGGCTGGGTAAGAACAGAGGGTATTTATCAATATAGAGAATTCTTTACATATTACATGCTCTCACACACACACACACACACACACTCTCTCATGCCTGTACCAGGCAACCCAGCATCTTTCTCCAGGCACAGAAGGGCCATCAGTCCATAATACATTGAAGTGGCTTCCCACGGAGTCTCAAACAAACGGAGGTCACCTTCAAGAGGACCCCCAGCTGTTCCACTCACAGGATGCTGTATCCTTGGGTAGAGGCAGGTCGAGCACCTGAGTCTCCTCAGGAGCGCTGGGACTTCAGACGGTTCCTGCGGCCGGCCTTGGCCCCGCGCTGGGCTCCCTTCATCAGGCCTTTGAACTGGCCCTGCATTTTCGCCCGCTTCCTGGAGGGAGCGAGGAGCAGAAGCTGGGTTGGTGCAGGCACCGGGCACACCTAGGGGATGCTGCTCCAGACTCCGCAAGGAGCGGCACAGCAGATGACCCACCAAAAAAACCCTAACAACAAGCAGGATCAAAGCCGTTCCCACCCCTGTGCCCTTCCTCATTAGCCTCACCTTCTGTTGAGTTTAGCTCTGTTCAGGGGGATGTAGGCATAGGGGTCGAGTTGGCCCTTCTTCTTCACGTCACCTTTGCCTTTCTGTGGGAGACAGCAGCATGGGAGAACATGCAGCACCAGGGAAGACGCGTGCATCCCATTCCAGTGCAACCCTGCCACCTGGCTATCCCAGAGACTGTATTGCAGTGGGGTGCCAGCTGAGCACATTGCCCTGGGAGCTGATTTCCCACCAAGATGATGCTACAGACACCTGCTTTGAGCAGTGAGCAGGAACTGTCCATGGCAAGGATAGGACAGGAACTTTGAAATGGGCTGGCAGTGTTCAGAGATAGTGAGTGTTTGGCAGCTCCTCTTGGAGCAGAGATCCCCTCCAACCTTGGCGCTACTGGACCAGACTCCCAACACAAACGGTGCTTCCTGCCCCAGCAAAGTCCAAGTGTCCACCCCACTCAAACCCTGCAAACCCCATGGGTCCCTCACCTTGGATCTGTACTCTGCACCGAAGGCTGGCTCCTTGTTCAGCTGCCGATGGATCCCAGAGCCTCCAGCTGGAAAAGAGAATGTGTGTTGGAAGGGGGTCTTAGGGCTCTCCCCCCACCTAGTTCTAGGCTGTGGAAGCTGTTCCTGTTTTTGTCTCCAGCTCTTGGGTGTCAGGACAGCAGAGGGGTGGCCATTTCCCACAAGCAAAATCTCTGGAGAGATGTGCAGAGAACTGCCTGAAATGAATGAAGGCAAATGTACCTGGAGAGGAATAACCCCAGGCACCAGTTCAGACTGGGGGCCAACCTGCTGGCAATTAGCTCTGCAGAGAAGGACCTGAGGGTCCTGGTGGACAACAAGCTGTTCATGAGCCAGCAGTGCCCTCATGGCCAAGAAGGCCAGTGGTGTCCTGGGGTGCATTAGGAAGAGCATTGCCAGCAGGTCAAGGAAAGGGATCCTGCCCCTCTAACTTAGCCCTAGTGAGGATGCACCTGGGATGTTGTGTCCAGTTCTGGGCTCCGCAGTGCAAGAGACATGGAGCTCCTGGAGCTGGTCCAGTGAATGATTAAGGGACTGGAGCATCTCTCTTATGAGGAAAGGCTGAGACCCGGGCCTGTTCAGCCTGGAAAAGAGGCACCTAAAAAGGGACCTCATCAATGTCTGTAAGTATCTGAAGGGAGGGTGTCAAGAGGATGGAGCCAGGCTCTGCTCAGTGCCGTTGGGCAATAGGACAAGAGGCAGTGGCAGAAACTGATGCACAGGAGGTTCTACCTGAACATGAGAAGAACTTCTTTGCTGTCTGGGTGACTGTGCACTGGAACAGACTGCCTAGAGAGGCATTCTGGAGTCTCTCACAATGGAGATATTCAGGAGCTATCTGCATGCAATTGTGTGCCATGTGCTCTGGGATGACACTGAGCAGGGAGGTTGGACCAGATGACACACTGTGATCCCTTCCAGTCTTACCCAGTCTGTGATCCTGGGACCTTTGCTCCAGCTGCCCTGAAGCAGCGCAGCAAGATGGGTACTGGCCCTCTGCGGAGCCCCAGCCTGGGCACAGGCAGAGGACTTACCTCTATACTGAGAATAGGTTCCAGGCTCAGCTTCCTCATCATCTGCCTCCTCTCTGAACCGACGCTTCTGACTTTTCTTCTGCAGAAAAAGGCAGTAGGAACCCTGCAGCTGGCTTGTCCTTACAGTTCTGCCCTCCCAACGACCCCCAACCTCCTGCTTCCTCCCATGGGCACCCAGAGACCTTCCAGACAGCACATCCCTATCCCGGACAACTTCCTGCATCCCTCCAAGCAGCTGGCACTTGCCCGGCGTCCCCACTGGCCTCTTGGGCAGAGCTGCAGCTGCCATGGCACAGGCAGTGGTTTGGCAAGGATGAGTTCCCCCAACATCTTCTCAGGACCATGAGCCTCATACTCACACTGCGGAGACCCACATCTTGCAGCACATCTGCCATCTCCTCGTCTGCTCCTATGGTACAGGACAAGAAGGTCAGTGCGTGATGAGGGCGTGGGAGAGCCCTGGTACTGCGCTAGCCCCTGGAGGGGCTTGCAGTAGCAGGGTGCCCCTGCTGAACCAGCACCCTCCTGATGATGTAGGTGACTGCTTCCCCTGGGCAGCGGCCCAGAAGAGAGCCACTGGGTGTGACACAAGGCCATACCAATTCCTGCCACTTCCACCCACATCCCCCCAAGATCCCACATGCAGGTGGCAGGATGAAAACCATTCAGAGACCCAGGGCAAGTCTAGAGTGGCCCCTGTCAGCCCAGGCAGTACCTTTGGCTTCATCATCATCCACCTCCTCTTCCTCGTCATGGATGATCAGGCGTCCGTCCTCAGACATCTGGAAATCATGGCTCACTCCTCTGGACTGCTTGGGGCCTGGCTTGGTGGCTGCTCACAGAGAAATGGGTCAGGGCCTGGAGAAGGATCTGCTTCCGGGGGCAGCTGTACCCCCAGGGCCCCCATGAATTGCAGCAGCCCCTGCCCCATCCGTCCCACCCCAGCCCCATCTGAAGCTCCACTCCTTACCCAGCACCCGCTGGGACACATTGGGGTCCAGGAAGTTGAGGGGCTCATCATCTTCCCCTTCCTTCAGCCATGCCTGGCCCTTCTGCCGTGCTTGCTTCCTCCACGCCTTGCTTCGTTGCCGTTCCTCCTCCTCCTCCTCCTCCTCATCCTCTGAGTCAGCCAGGATCTCCTCCATACTGGTCAAAAGGTGGAAAGCATGATGGAAAATGGAATAAGCCCAGGGGTGCAGCCTGCCCCACAATGCACAGCAGCCCTGGAGATGTCTCCAGCATCTCTAGAAGCACCAGCTGAGCAGATCCAGTGCCAAGCCCCCTGTGGGGGCTGCTCCTTCTTCACCCCAAGCCCATCTTCACCTGTCTCCTCTGGGCTGTGGTGGTGGTGCCTCCTCCTCATCCATATCCGCAGCTGCCTTCTTCAGGGCACGCTGCTTGCGGCTCCGGGATTCCGCCTTGCGGATGTTCACCAGCACCTTATGGTACTCGGCTGGCAGCAGCCCCTTCACCAGCTCAAAGCTGAGGAAACACACAGAGAGCGGTCAGCACCCACCTCCTCCCGCACTGCTTCCCAGAGAGCTCCCTCACCACCCCGGGAGACCCTGGCTTACCCGAACTTGCGGATGAACTTGATGAAGAGGTTTCGCAGCTTCATACGGAAGTGGCGTCTCATGTCATCTGAAAGGTTCCCCACGGCCTCCAGCTGTCAAGAGAGAGATCCTCAAGACCAAAGCAGTGCTGCCTTGGGGACCCAGCCTCCCAACCTTTGTCTTTGTCTGCACAGCCACCCTGTTCACCCTGCTGCCACCTCTCCATGCCTGCCCCAGGTGGGGCCATGGGGAGGTCTCCCTGCTTGGCAGTGCTGTTCATGGGGCTTTTCTGGCACATCTCTGCCAGGATTCAGGAGAGGGGCCTCCTCGTTGCCGTCTCAGCCACTGAGATCAAGGTTGTTTCCTTGGCTCCCAGGCAGAGTGCAGCTGGAGATGCCCCTGGCTGCCCAAGGCAGCCGCAGCTCTGCCCCACCACCCTCCTCGAGGCACCCCGTGCATGATCTCACCATCGTCTGGACATGCTTGGCCAGGAGCTTGGTGTCCACCAGCAGTAGTGTGACCTTCAGGAATCCCAGGGCTGCCTTGACCACATCCCGCGTGCGGGAGGCCAGCAACAGGCAGATGTTCTGCAGGAGCTGCTCCACCACACTGAACTCCAGGTGATCTGCAACCATGGTGGGACTCAGCCACAGATGGCTTCCTCCTGGCATCCCCCTTCGCCAGAGGGCCCTGCCTCATCCCCCCAGCCCTCCTGCTCCTGCTCACCTTTGAACTCGAAGAACAGGCGGGTCAGTGCCAGCACGGTGCAGCTGATCATGGTGACTGAGCCAGTGAGCCCCACGTAGATCAGGAGCAGGAACCGCTGCAAAGCCTCTGCAAGAGAGGGATGACTCAGGCCCCGACTTGCTCTGTGTCCAGCAGCATCTCTGGACCATTTCAGCAGGATGCTGGGCATGGGTCTGATCTCCCTGGGGCCAGAGTGGCCATGGGGCTGATCAAGTAGAACAGCAGCTCACCTTCAGGGGTGGGTCCAAAGCGGATGAAAGCATGCCCCATCTCCACGAGCAGCATGAAGGCATTCTTGCGGGCCCCCACCGACACCTCCTTGGTGCATAGGATGACCTGGAGGAACACAGGCACGTCACCACTGCTGCCACTACCACAGCCAGAACCAGCCAATTCCTCCCAGGGACTGTGCTCACCTCTGGGACGAGGGCAGTGACAAAAGGCTCGTGCTCTGCAGATAGCTGCTTCACGATGTGAAACAGGCATTTCAGCCGGGGCTGGGGAAAGAAACAGACCAGCACTGGTACACCCCGGGACACACACCCGGTTACCTCTGCCGCCCACCCCATTCCTTCCCTCCCAGCAGTGGCTGATCACCGCCACCACAGCCCTTGCTCTCACCCTCTTGGCCGGGGATGCTGCGCTCTTGAGCGAGTCCAGCAGGGCTGCCTGCAGGTCCTGGAGGTGGGAGCGGACGAAGGCCTGGCAGGGAGCGTGGGGAGCGGCACACACCTCCTCCAGCACACGATACGCCTTCTTCTGCATGCTGCGCTCTTTGCTCTGCAGGGACAGCCGACATGCTCCCACTGTCAAGGCAGCCCCTCACCACGGTGTCTGAAGGGACACCAGCAGCCCACACCACCCAGCAGAGACCTATCCCCTATGGCAGCTGCTCAGTCACCAGAGTGTGGGTCTAAGCCGGCAGCAAGCAGAAGGTGCCCCACTGCAGCCCCTACACCTCTTAGGACTGGGGACCAATTCACCTGGAGGGAAGGCTGGATGGTACGGTACAGGTTGTCCAGGGACTTCTCATCAGCATAGGGTGCCATTGCCACTACCAGGTCCAGGATGGAGAGTCTGCAGCCGAGAAGGACACACAGCTGGTTAACTCTGGCATCACTACCACTGCCCGACCAAGCTGGGATGCCAGCTGCGAGTCACATCAAGTGCACAATGGTGGCACAGCCCACACAGGACAGTGCCCTAGTGCTGCTCACCAGGAGCACGCCAGGAGTTTTACCCACTAGCACCAGCTCCCAGGTGTTACCTGGCGAACTCAGAACTCTCAGGACTGGTCAGCTTTGCACTGGCTTTCTCCAGGAATCCGCACACCATCTGCAGGGCAGGCACAGAGAGCGAGATCAGAACCGACTGAAGGGAGTGCTTTTACAAGAGTTTACAATCCACCTGGCAAACAACTTGCCACAGGACTTTGTGGAGACCAGAAGCACCAGCGAGTCCAAAAAGACCTGGACAAGAGCTCGTGCATGATGAGCCAGATGTGACTGCGAGATTGGGAAATCCCAGACCGTGGGCTGGAAAGGTCTCCCTGCCGAAGGGCTGCTCACTGGTCAGAGCCTTTCTTCCTGTCCTCTTCAATCAGGCAAGCACCAAAGCCCCATCAGACTGGGTCTGGCTGGGAGATGCTGGCCCGAGCCAGGACAGCTTGCCCCAGTGCCCCATGGGGCCCTCACCTGAGGATCCGTGACGGTCAGGTAAGCACGGACAGTGTCCAGCACGGAGCGGCGCTGAGCACTTGTACCCCCATCCTCCTCAGGTTGGCTGTACACGTTGAACAGGATGGGCAGGAAATTTTTGGCAAAGCGACCCACTTCTGCCCGCTCCGCATCTAGGGGAAGGATGACAGGGAGCTAGAGATCAGCGTTTCCCCTCCCACAGGCGACAGGAACCCACTACGAGGGTGTTTCCCCCCCAACCTGTCTCGCAGCCTTTGTGGATGAGGGTGCGCAAGGCCTGGCACACAGTGGGGCGGACGTCCGGGCGCTCGCTGATGGCCATGCCCAGGGTGCGGGCCAGCCCCTTGAAGGCTCCCAGCACATCTGTGGGGTGGGTGCAGAAGCCAGGCAGCAGAGTCCAGACCTGGAAGGCAAAGGAAAAGGTGGGAGGCCACAGCCTTTGCCCAAGTCGCTGCTCCCCAGCCTGGTACCAGGGGTACACTATGGCAGGGCTCCCAGGCACTGCTTGTTACCTGCCACTGCAGCGTGTCGTAGATCTTGGCCTCCACACTCTTCCCAGCCTTGGTAAACTCCAGGGCTGCAGTCCTGAAAGGTGAGATGAGCAGAGCAGAAGATGTTGCAAAGCCTTGCTCCACCCCAGGGCAGAGAAGGGAGGTCCCGCAGAACACCGTGGACTGCTGAGACCCCCACCATGCTGCTCTCCTCACCTCTGCTTTTCAGGGTGGCCGCCAAAGGCAAGAAGTAGCTGGTGAAGAAGCCGAGCCGCGCACCCTGCACATTGTCCCGCAGCACCGGCAGGAGCCAGCTGCGGGGGAAATCCAGCGTCTCCCTGGGAAGGAAAGGCAAGGGTCAGGACGGTGTGGGGCACTGCCAGCATCAGCCCCTGGGCACAGGGCATTTTCAGCCAGCCCCAAAGCTGGGCACAGGTAGGCTTAGCAGCCACATCTGCAGCACTGCATGGGGACTGAACAGGAACATAACAGCTGCAAAGCTGCTACCCCATGACTGTACTCACTCCTTGCCATTGATCTCCAGGGGCACAGCTTCCAGCAGCACTTCGGGACCCATGGTGCTCACAGCAGCCCCCACTGCCTGGTCCACTTCAGCAGTGTAGGGAAAGTGTGGGGAGAGACGCAGGTCACACAAGGACTGGAGACACTGTGGGGACAGGGCAGGACAGTCACAGAAGAGCCATGTGGGCAGGTCTAGCACGTATCACTCACTCTGCCCGCCTGGGGATGCCAGCTGCCCTGCACGTCCCTGTGCCGAGTGTCCCAGAGCTGTGCACACTCTGGCCCCACGCGGACAACAGAGCAGGGTAAAGAGCATGGCCCTGCTCCAAAGCTGGAGGGCGAAACACAGGCACCCCACCTGCCTCTATGGATGAATCCATGCCCTCCCAGCCTGACTCACCTTCCTCATGATGGGATGGCACTGCTTCCCACATGTCTCAAAGAAGACCTCCAGCACTCGCAGCACCTCATCCCACGCTGCATGGAAACGGTATGTCAGCCCTTCCTCCACTGATCTGGGGAGGAGAAAGGAGACAGTCACACTGGCAGTACTCAGGGTGCCACCAGGCCTGCCAGACCCCATTGAGGACTGGGCAGAGGCTGGTCAGAACTTGGCCAGACCCATGGGGACAGCCCCTCCCACATTACTGCTCCTCACCTGAACATCTTGCACAGGTGAGCAGCAGGGGCTGGGGCAGATGCGGAGACAGTGCCCATGTCCTCCATGTGGGGAGCAATGCACTCACTCAGGAGGGTCTGCAAGGGCAAACGGGGAAAATGGGACAGCTGTTGGACCACAGAACCCCCAGCCTCGCAGGCACAGAGGGGCACACCACTCCCTGGCGAGCCCCGAGCCCCATGGCAGAGCCCCCCACAAGGCCCAGGGCATCCCAGCGGGGAGAGGCGCCCGGGTGCGGTACCTCCAGGGTCTGCGCTGCCGCCGACACCACCTGGGAGTGTGGGGAGAGGAAGCAGTTCATGGCAGCAGAGAAGAGCCGGGGCAGGTGAGCCCAGCACAGGTCCTTCTGCAGCCTGGAGAGGAAAGAAAGGCCAGATTAGAGACCAAGCAGCCGCCTCTCCCCTTGCCCAGCCGTGGCCCCCGCCTGCACCTGCCCAGGTTGACGTGCGCCCGCTCCATGGTGGACAGCCAGGTCAGCAGTGGCTGCAGGTCACTCGTGCTGGGCACATAGTCGTAGAGAGCCTATGGAAGCAGAAGGTGGGGTAGGCGGGTGAGTGCTGTGCAACTGCCAGCACAGTCCCTCCCCACACTGGTAGCCCACACTCACGGTGATGATCTGGGCATTGAGCTCAGCTGGCAGGCAGGCCACGCTGGCCTGGGCACTGAAGAGGCTGTGGAAGGCTTGCATGGCACACGCTGTCACCAGCTGCAAAGGACACGGTGTCAGGAGAGGGGGCTCTGCTTTGAACCCACTGTCCTCCTACCCCAAAGCAGGCACTGCCCTGGAAAACTCAGCACTGCTGCAACTGTGCCCCATCTGCACAGCCTCCCTCTTCCACAGAAGTCAGGCCAGCAAGCTGTCCTGGGCTCTTCTCCATTTGCATCCTGCATTTCCAGGCTCCCAGTTGGCAGTGGAGAGAGTTTGATCCCTTCCAGAGTGCAGCCCACGGGGAAAGGGTCTGCCCTTGTCATCCCTGGAGCGGGAACACTCACCACATGGCTGAGGGTCATGACTCGGAGCAAGGTCTCACAGCAGGTCTTCACCACAGCTGCAGGGAAGCAGGGCAGCACATCCCGCAGCAGGGCAAGGACATGCAGGGTGGTGGTGGCCTCCTTGGCACCTACAGGAGCAGAGCAGCCTCTGAGCCTGTGGCACCCCGTGGCAAAGCCCTGCCCAAGGCAAAGGCCCCCTGACAGCAGTGGGGCTGACCCACGGAACCAGGGTGAACACTCCCCTGCCTTCTGGGAAGAGGAAAGCAACAGAATGGCTGAGGAAGCTTCAAAATACCATAGGCGCCCCAAAGATATCTCATACTCTCCCCAGCAATCCAGTGTGCTGCAACCTCCCCTCTTCCCTCCAAGTCCTTATTCTCCCACCATGGCAGAGTCCCCCACATTCAGCTACAGACCCCATGCTCCAGTGCCCCACACCTCCAGCTTTTTCAATCTCCTGCACACAGAACTTGGCGGTGGAGGGTGCTGCAGGGTGATGCTCAGGGGCTGCATCGCCAAACATGAACTCGCTGCCCCTCAGGACAGAGCACACGCCGTACTGCGCTGCTTTCCGCACCTGCGGGAGGAAGAACCCGGGTGAGTAGAAACCACAGACCTGGGGGATACAGCCGTCCCCAGAAACAAACCCCAAAAGCAGCATCATCTCCTGCCAGAAGCACTGGGCTCTCACCTTGGGCTTGGTATGAACACAAAAGCTCAGCAAGCCATGATAGACCTGCAGGGTGATGGGGTAGCTCCAGGCTGCCAAGTCTTGCTTCCGTAGCAGTGTGGCCAGGCAAGAGAGGACCTAAGACAAGGGAGCAGCAGAGGCATTAGCATCACCCCACAGAGACATCTCCCTTTCATGGCAAGAGCCTCAGGTCGAGCACCCAGCACCACCCTACAGCAGCAGCCTTGACCCCAGCAGTCAGCAGACCCCGGGCAGAGCTGACATGGCTGGCTGCCCCATGGCTACTCACCCAGCGCAGGGCAGAGGTGGAGCTGCTGCAGGCCTGTGAGGACACGATACTCATGAACGCTTTTGAGGCATCTGAGAACTTTTTAATGAGAACAGGGCTCGGGACCCTGCCAGGAGAAGGGGACATATCAGTGGGGTGAGGAGCAGAGAGCTGCAGTCACACAGGGGACTGCATCGCCAGCTCACCCTAGCTGGGTCCCTTCCCCAGCCTGGGGAGGGAGGACTGCACCAATCCCTTTTCCATGATGGGGTCTGGCAGCTCTCCCTGCTCCCCTGCCAGCCACTCACCGCTTTAGGACAAGGTTAAGCAGGTATGCGACAGCAGACAGCGACTCGGGGGACTCCACTGCCTCCAGCGTGGTCATCTGGGAACAGAAGATGGGTAAGCAATGGGGCGCGGAGGCTATCACCATGCCAGCCCTTCCCCAACCCTTGGGCAGAGGGAAAAAAACCCAGGAGCAGCCCAACAGCATCTCTGCTGAAGAAAGACACTCAGGGCCTTGGCTATAAGCACAGCACCTTTCTCTATCCCTCCTGAGAGCCCACCCATGCTGCCAGCAGCAGCTCCCCTCGTGCCTCTTCCGCACAACCAGCACTCACCAGTGCAGCAAAGTACTCAGTCTCGCTCTCCTTGCCGCCCCGGGAGCGGATCACCTCTGTCACAGCCGCCAGCACGGCACAGATCTGTGAGCAGCCAGCAAAGCAGGTCAGCACCTTTCAGCCTCACACACCAGACACCCCCTTTCCCCAGCCCTGCTCCTGTCCATACCTCTTTGTGAGCAGCAGAGTTGGATTCCCAGAAGCGCTGCACCTTGCTGAAGGTGATGTTGGTGCAGTCGCTCAGCCCGCTCAGGAAGGTGCCAGAAGACTTCTCTGTGGCAGCCTCTTCAGCGCTGTCCTCCTCCATCCGGACCTGAGCGCTGTCACTCGCCCTCTCCACACGCAGGGACCCCGACTGCAGCTCATTGTGCAGCTTCACTGCATCCACCGTCAAGTTACTTTTCTCTGCGGGGGTGAGAGATGTGTCAGAACTGTGAAGTCGCATCGCTCCACCATTCACCCCAACATCCCCCATGCTCCCCTCCCCTCCCAGCCCGACTGGCTTAGCTGGAGCTCATCTCCAGCATGTGGAATACAGGTGCTGCTTCGTCCTAAAGGGCAAAAGCACACGAATAACTGTAAAGAGCTCCTCATTCCAGTGAAAAGAAACCAGAGCACAGTCCAGTCATCTTCTCTGATGGAAGAGAGCATCACATCCACACAAACGTGTCCCGGTGTGCCAAGGCTTTAACACTGAGGCGCTTCTTGTACTCTGCCCTATTTATCTTCTTCCACCTGAAGCCCTGGCAACCAGACAGCCAGGACACATGCTGCATGTCCCTCTGAGTCCCTGCAGGAGAAGGATCTCCTTGGCCACGAGCAGCCAGCGCTCTCGCAGCGCCTGGCACACTTTGGTTTGCCTTCCCCATCATGTGGCCGGTTGAACGCGAGTTTGTCACGTTCCTCACCGCAGCAGACACCACAGCAGCACTTAGAGGTGTGGCCATGGGCTTTGGGGAGCCTCGCAGGGCGACAGGCACTGCAGCACGCGCTGCCCCATTCCGCTTCTGAGGCCCGGTGTCACGATGAGGTTAACTCGTTACGCCGCGGCCTCACTTGTCCTCCCCGGTTTGCCGCCTCCGCCTCCCCCGGAACTGTCAGCGGCTCCCGGTCTCCCTCCTGCCCCCGTCCCAGCTCTCGGAGGATCCCAAGGTTTGCTCCGCAGCCCCCAGCGCCCCTGCACCCCTCCGGGAAGCGCCGGGCACAGGTCAGGAGCTGCCCGCCCTGGCGCCCTACCGCCCCGCCCGCCCCTGCCCTCACCCGCCGGCCGGCTGCAGAAGCGGCTGCGGGCAGCCAGGCGATGCTGGCGGGTCTCGGGGTTGGAGTCGCTGCTGTGGCCCTTCCGCCAGCGCTTCAGCTTGGCCGCGGCTCCCGACCGGAGCCTCCCGCTCCGCGCCATGCTGGACCCGGCTCCACGTGCGGCCGCGCCCAGCGCCTCCTTTCCGCTTCCGGCGCCAGCCGCCATCTTGAGTGAGGGCAGCCGTCAGGGAAGGCCGCGTCCCGGCCCGGCGGGCGAGGAGCGGGCTCGGGGAAGCTCGGGGTGGTGCCCAACCGGGGCCGAGATGGGAGACCCGAAGGGCCCAGGGGCAGCCACCAGCGAGAGTCCACCG
>VZTA01027964.1:41422-62581 GCA_013398855.1 Mohoua ochrocephala | reverse complement strand
CCGTGGGGCTGGGCGGGCTGGGCGGCGATACAGAGGTGCTTTGGGGCGGGGAGCGCGGGGGCCGGGAGGCGATGGGGGATGCCTCGTGTGCTGTAGGGGCAGGAGATGCTTGTGCAGACCCGGGAGGCAGCGGGGGGTTGTCGCCCTGGGGGTGCACTTGGGATGGGAGGCAGTGGAGGGAATGCTGCTGGTCTGGAGGGGCCGGGTGCTGCGGGGGATGGGGATCCGGGTGTTAACGGGGCTGGATGCGGTGGGGCTGTTGGCGTGGGTAGCTTTTGAGGATGGGGCTAAATACCGGAAAGTGTCTTGGCGCTGTGGAGCTGGATGCTACTGAACCGGGGGAGCCGGGCACTGTGGAGCCACCGGAGGGTGCCACAGGGCTGCGCCTGGGTGCCTGGAGGGGAATGGCTCGTCTGTGCCTGGGGTGGGGCCAAATCCGAGGTTCCCCACCTGTCGGCTGTGATGTTGCCAGCGGTCTTGTCTGTGCTGGTGGTTGCTGTCCCATTCCCACGGGCTCAGTGCCCGGCTGAGCAAGGGAAAGTTGCGTGGCTCTGCTGGAGCCTCATCTCTGTGGTTGTGCTGCTGTCTGCAGGCAAGTGCCTGGGGACAGAGTGGGTCTTGCTCTGGAGCAGGCTGGCTGCCTCCCCCGTGGGTTCCCTGCTCAACAGCTGCCACCGTTGTAGGTGAGGAAGCTTCTCTGGGCCGCAGGAAGGTGCTTTGTCTTTGGAGGGGAGGGCTGACCTCAACACCCGCTTCTGGCTGCAGTGTTTTGTCTTTTACCACACCGACAACACGGGGATGTGAGCCACCCAAAGGCTGCATGGCAGGAGGTTGTTGCTCCACTTTGCACCTGCTGAGTTTCGAGGAAAAGCTCTTGGCGAGCCAAAGGGGAAATGTGGAGAAGAGGGTGATGCAGGGGTTTGCACGTCCCACCTCTCCCATACCAGGGTCTAGAAAGTCTGGGCAGGAGCCATGCCTGTGGCCTGGAATGGGCTGCTGGGTCTGGGGTCCTCATATCCAGCAGATCCCAACCTTGGGGTCAACCCCACGCTTCTCAGGCAGGGTGGAGGAGAGCCCTGGCTCCTTTGGGCAGCCCATCTGGATGCTGCAGCTTCTGCCCTCACCCTCCCTGCTACTCCGCAGGGGCTGTGCTGGTGGGCACAGCAACGCAGAGAGATGATCCCTGCTGGAGGGACTCTGAGCTCTGGCACCAGTGCCTGGCACCAGACCAAGGCGAGTGCTTGGCCCAGGCTCAAAACGTGCCTTGGCAGGACCCTGGGGCAGCCTCACTGCTTAATATTGATGGGTATTGCCTGCACGGAGGCCTGGGGGCCACAGTCCTGCAGATCGTTTTCCCATGTGCTGGGCCAGATCGGGTTCCTCGTCACTCCCAGCAAAGCTCTTGGGCAGGATAAGGGGCTCGGCAGGCAGGGGAGTGCCGGCCCGGGGCTGTCCCCGGGGCCCTCATTTGCTGATGTGTGGCATTGTTCGAGGATCCAGGCGAGGAGAAGGAGGAAGCGTTGGGACTCTTGGAGTGAGGCTGTGAGGTTGGGAAGGGCACAGGGTGGCCTCTGCAACTTGGTCCAGAAGTTGAGGTGAAGGGAAGTAGCATCCTACTTTTTGGGGTTAAGGAGGGACTAGGGGAGGAGGGGTAATCCTGTACCGGCTCTTCCACATGTTTCTTGTGTGGATTCTCCTGTTCCTGAACATGTTGGGAAGGGCTGGGATCATCCATGGAAATGGCCCAGCATCCTGGATGCTCATGCCTTCTCTGGTTTCCTCTGAGTCAGACTCTCCGTGTCACTCCCCCGGCCCCCTCCCCGCTGGGAAAGACGAGATGGGACCAGAGAGCACCTGAGCCCAGATGCTGAGGGGCCTGTGCCCCCTGCTCCGTGCAAAGAGACATCCCAGCGACAGCAACCCCGCAGCGTCCAGGAGCCTGGGCTCAGCTTCTCCAGCTCGGCATCCTTGTCAGCTCAGGGAGCTGCACTACCGGCATCAGCACGTCAGGGAGGGGAAACCCTTCCCGAGGGACAGCCAGGCAGCAGGGTGGCCTGCCCACGCCGAGCTCCTGTCCCCCCAGGCGTGGTGTGGCAGGGATGAGGAGCCGGCAGCGGATGTTTGCCGCGGTGATGCGCCTGCTCCTCAAGTGCCTGCGGCTGGGCCGGCGGCGGCGGTTCAAGCTGGTGCGGCAGGTGGAGCAGCTGTGGCACTACGGGCACCTCTGCCTCCGCTCCCTGCTCTACAACTCCTTTACCAACGGCGATGTGGTGCTTGACTCCCTCTTCGAGCCTGTCTACTGGCTGGTGGACCATGTCACCCGGTGGTTCGGCGTGGTGAGTCCCCCTCACCGGGCAGGGTACACGTGCTGCTGGGGCAAGCGTGCTTCTGGGGCAACGGGCTCAGGGCTGCCTGTGCTCCGGGCAGGAGGCGAGCTGGGACTTCCGTGTGTGGTTCAGATTGGTTTCCTCTGGCTCTGTCCTGCCCGTGCCTCTCCCCAGGCAGCGAGGAGCAGGCGCTGCCCGCTCCCGTGACCCAGGTCCCTTTCCTGTAGGTGTTTGTGGCACTGGTGATTGGGCTGACGAGCTCTATTGTGGCCATCGTGTACATCTGCCTGCTGCCCCTCATCCTGCAGACCTACACACCTGCCTGGATATGCTGGCACCTCGCCTATGGACACTGGAACCTCATCATGATTGTCTTCCACTACTACATGGCCATCACCACCTCACCTGGGCACCCACCACAGGTGAGGCACAACCTCTCCCGGGCTGGACACTGGGGACCAGCTACAGATGTTCATCACTGGGAACAGCCTGGTGATGATGTTGCAGGAAGCCTCTGGATTGGGGAAGCTAGGCTGGGCAGTGCGGAGTGGGGAGGCAGCGGGGAGTCACAGGGGAGGGAGATGCAGGAGTGCGAGATGCAGGTTTTAAGGTGCACAAATCTCTTCTGACCTGTGCGCAGGCCAAGAACGACCTCACTGGCGTCTCCATCTGCAGGAAATGCATTGCTCCCAAGCCGGCTCGCACCCACCACTGCAGCATCTGCAACAGGTAGGGCACCCTCCCTCTGCCTGGGGCAGCCTCTGGACCCCCGCTCCTCACCCCCTGCCCCAGTGTGAGACAGGGGCCCTTCTCCTCTGCTCTGCCACCTCCTTGCCCTGTCGCTTGTAGCCCGCAGGGCTGGGGGGTGCCTGTCCCCTCCCAAACACACCACTTGCACTGGCTCTGACACTGGCACTGCTCTCCTCTCTCCCAGGTGTGTGCTGAAGATGGACCACCACTGCCGTATCCTTCTGCAGTACTAACCGGTGGCACACTCCTGGGGGGAGCCAGCCCTGCTTCCCCCTTCTCTCCCAGTCCTTCCTCTCAAGGAGACAGCCAGCATAGGGATGGGTGGTGGGAGCAGGGCCCAGAAGAACAGCCCTGGTCCCTGGGTTGGGTTTGGACCCACGGTCTGTCACAGTTACGTACCTTTAACCCCAGAGGCAGCCTGGCTAAACAACTGCGTGGGACACTACAACCACCGCTACTTCTTCTCCTTCTGCTTGTTCATGACCATGGGCTGCATTTACTGCAGCATCAGCGGCTGGGAGATGTTCCGGGATGCCTACGCAGCCATTGAGGTGAGCGGCCAGGCCCCAGCCCTCTCCTGCCACACGCCAAGACTGCCTGGCTTCCCCAGGCTGAGCTTACAGAGCAAGGCTGGGCCAGGCCTGGCCCTATAGTGACTTTGCTTCCCCTCTTCCTCCTCCTGCGAGGCTCCCAGCTGCTCTGGTCCTGTGGGGGTGTGAGGGGAAGGGTCCCTGTCCCGCTCCTCTGAGACACATAACTGGTGCCCTGTTTTCCGTCCCCCTAGAGAATGAAACTGCTTGAGAAGGAGAGACTGCAGGTGGCTGCCAACCAGGTGGGACATCCCTGCCCCCCAGCTGCTCCAGGCAGTGTGGAGCAGAGCTGCCCTGCAGGCTGGGTCTTGCTTGGGGCTCTGCTCTCAAGGAGCACCCCACATCAGAACCAGCCCCCATGTTCATCTCACATGCCAGAGAGCTGGGGCTGGCCAGGCAGCTCTGCTATGGACACTGCCTCCAGCAGCTTGGGGTCTGCCTCTCTGTGCACCCAGCTTCCAGGAGCTTGGGCTGGTGACAGCTTCTTGGCATGTGCTGCTCAGGCCATAGTCTTCTGGTGAAGCTGCAGGAGTGCATACACATCTCACCCTGACCATCAGCTGCAGTGTCCTGACCAGTCCCCTGGCTGCTCCCTGCCCCCTTACCTCCAGCCCACTGCTCCTCACACCTGTGCCAGCTCTGGGTGTCTGTTTGTCTGTCTCGTGGCTGTCCCAGGCTGCCTCCCTCTCACACCCTGGCTATTGCATTAGTTCCAGCTGCAGTCCTTTCTTGCTGTCCAAGCTCTGCAGCAGTGAGGGGTGCAGCAATCCCTGTCTGGCTTCAAGCTGTAAAGCAGTTTGGGTAACCCTCCCCATCTGGTCCTTTTTCAGACATACTACCAGACCCCACCACCCACCTTCTCCTTCCGCCAGCGAGCTTTCCACAAGAGCGTGGTCTACCTCTGGGTGCTGTGCAGGTGAGGGGGCCCAGGGGCTGGGGAAAACAGAGTGAAACCTGTGACGCTGCTCGCCATCTACCTGCCTGTAGCTGAGCTCGCTCGCTCTAGCACAGACGTCGCTGCCCTGCCAGCCTTTGGGCCACAGAGAAGGAGAGATTTTGTCTCTGTCACAGGAGATTAGACAAGCCGACCCACTTAGCAGCTGTGGGTGCGGGGAGGCAGCCTCAGCCCCCGCCAGCTGCAGCAGCAGGGAAGGCAGGCCTGTGTTCCACCTGCTGTCCCTTGTCCTACGTAGCTCGGTTGCACTGGCCCTGGGTGCCCTCACGTTGTGGCACGCTGCCCTCATCACCCGCGGGGAAACGAGCATCGAACGGCACATCAACAGAAAGGAGAGGCAGAGACTGCAGAAGAAAGGCAAGGTGAGCACAGCCCACGGCACGGGGGGCTGGCTGGGGCAGAGCCAGGCGTGATGTGCCTCTCCCTGTCCTGCAGGTCTTCAGGAACCCCTACAGTTATGGCAGCTGGGATAACTGGAAGGTGTTCCTGGGTGTGGATGTGCCAAGGTAAAATCCTGGGGAAGCCCCTGCCTGAGAAGGTGGTGGCTCAGCAGCTCTTGGGGTTGTGGGAACAACAGGGGCTCTCCTTGGGCTGCTGGGGGAGAGGACAACAGTGAACGCTGATCCCACACTCTGCACTGCACTGGGCTTCGAAAGGTGTGGAAGAGCTGGGCATCATCGGCCTTGTGCCTCATGAGCCCTGTCTGTTGACAAGGTGTGGCCTGCCCAGCACACCTTTGCAAGGAGAATCCCAGCTGAGGAGCTCAGCCATCGTGGCAGCTCAGAACGTGGTTCCTCAGAGCTGAGAGGCGCCAAGACGTCACCTTTTGGCTATGGCCTCCCTTTCCCCACAGGCACTGGCTGACCCGTGTCCTGCTGCCCTCTCCTCACCTGCCCCACGGGACGGGCCTGAGCTGGGACCTGCCTCCCTGTGTGACGGAGCCACGCGCGCCACTCCTGGCAATCTGAGGCCCTGTGCTCTGGACATCCCTTCCCACAGGCAGGGGAGCGCGTGGGGACCCGCTCCCGCCGCTGCAGCTTCCTTTGGCCAAAGTGCCTGGCAGAAGGCTGCTGCTGGCACACAGTGCTGACCGGAGCCAGAGCCATGGAAACTCTATGGACACTGTTGGTGCCTGGACGCCTGCTCTCTTGGCGGCTGCAGGCAGCCCAGGGGCAAGGTGGCAGAGCTGCTGCTCCCTGCTCCAGCTGAAGGTGCTGCCCTCATCAGCACAGGTACGGGCCAGCGTTGGCCCAGCTCAGCTCTCTGAAGGGCTGGGCGCAGAGGATGGCACCCCCATCCCCCAGCTGCTCCCCGGGGAGTCTTTTAAGACCATCCACTAAATACTGTTTTTTTTAAGGGAGTCTGTTTTTTTTATCTCGTGGGGGACATGGACTTCTGGGGATGAGAGGAGGGGGACCACAATGTGAAAAGAGGAGGAAGGGCCTATAACCAGCAGCATCCTAAGCTGCTCAACACAGGGAAGAGCCCTGAGGACCCAGCCTGAGCTGCATGGAGACCCTCAGAGCATTATCAAAACAGATATATTTATTCCTCTGGCACGTGGGTTGTCACACACCGCACGTGTGCACAGACCTGTCCTCTCCCCTCACATGTGGCGGGTCTGTCCATCACTGTCCCTGGCTGCAGCAGAGGGTGGGCAAGCCACAAGCAGCACAGCTCCTTCCCTGCTGTGGGTGCTGAGAAGGGACTGCAGTGAGGGGTGCTGTCTGCTGGCCTGCACGCTCCAGCCCTGGCACTCGGGGCAGTCCTGGGCTCCGAGGATCCGGAGGGTCCGTGGCATCGGTTGGATGACTTGGTGGGTTAGCGAGGCGCTGGTGAGACCGTTGGTCAGCACAGGGAGGGGACACAGGGCGCTCACCTGCCTGGGCTCCCGAGCAGGAACCTGCAGGGACAGAGATGGTGCCATCAGCCACGTCCCCTACATGCTGGCAGCCCCGCAGCAGCTACTTCCACACACTCACCATTCCCCCCGTGCTGCCACTGCTTCCTTCCGCACCAGCCTCTTTTTGTCGTCCAAAGGCTTGGCCAGTGCCCGGATAACTCGGCCCTTGTACGGGAGCAGCTGTAGGACAGAAGGGACTCTTTGTGAGAGAACTGGATGCTGGCTACCCCCCAGGAGGTTTGGGACCCCCTTCCCCCTCTACATAGAGGTGCAGGCAGCAGGGCGCTGCAGGAGCACTTACCACTGTTGTGGGCAGACTGGTGAGCGCATGGGCACAGCGCAGGGCGGCGATGCGGACAGCCTGGAACAGACAGGGATGAGGGCAGCACAAGGGGCAGGAGAGAGGCAGAGCAGGGAGGAAGGAGGGGGTGCACGCACCATGGTGGGGCTGGAGGTGAGGTTGAGGAACTTGGTGACCAGTGTGTCGACATGCAGGCTCATGATCTGGGGAGCTTCGAGCAGCAGTGGGTGGAGGCAGCTCAGTGTGGAGAGCTGTACTACACGATCGGAGCAGGACAAGGCCTCAAGCAGGAGGGAAAGCAGCTGCAGAGAGGAGGAGAACACAGGAATCACGAGTAACCCCAGACGATGCACTCTGCAGTGTCGCAGCTCACCCTGCCTGCCACCTAGGCTGGCTCTTACCGTGGGCAGCTCTGTCACCAGCACAGGTTTGGGGAGGTGGTTGAGCACATGGGACAGGCCCTTCAGGTAATTGGCCTTCACATCTGTGGAGAGCAGAGATGGTTACAAGCAGCCAGCAGGAGGAGGGGATGCTGGCTCAGGTCCCCTGGTTAAAGGGTCACGAGTGGTGAGGCTGGGCTGGGGGTGGCCACTCACCGGGGCCAGCCCCATGGAAGCCTTGCACCAGCTTGGGGACGTTGTCAGTGAAGAAGCGCTGGCGGAACATGATGCGCACATCAGCATGGCAGCCCTTGTGCAGCACGTCCGGGGACTCGGCCATGAGCAGGGAGAAGCCATCGGCTGCAGCAGGGCCCAGCTCCGTGTCACCCAGCAGGCCCAGCAGCTGCGAGGGAGAGAGCCCTGAGGCAGAGTGCCCTGCTGCTGGGGTCCCCAGCCAGGCAGGGGGGAGCAAGGCAGGTTTCTCAGACATCACCCAGCCCCACCACCGCCTACCTTGTCCGTCAGGCAGGAGCTCAGGGGGTGGTAGCGCAGTACCAGGGCTTTGGTCACCTGTGCAGGCAGAACAGTCGGTGCCAGGCTGGGTCCCCTGGCCCTCCTGCCCTACTCATCCAGGGCAGGCCTTACCCAAAGCAGCAAGGTGAGCGCCTGCGTTCGGCGGGGCCCCTCCGCAAGGCCAGGCTCCATCCTGTTGACTGCAAGCTGCAAGATTTCATCCAGCTGCTGCCCTGGGGACGGAAGGGACAAGCTGAGCCATTCCCCTTGCCAGCAGTGGGCAGGGACCCCCGGCATCTGCCCCAGCCCTCTTACCTGCTGGGTGTTTGTTCACCAGCCCTGCAAAGCACTTGGCAGCTGTGGTGGCCGTGAAGGGACAGTTGCAGGAACAGCTCAATGCCAGCAGCTCCCGGAGCAGCCATTCCTGCTGAGGGATTGCCACCTGGAAGAGACACAGAACGTGTTATGGCCCAGGGCTGCAGCTGCTTCCTCCATCTGTCCGTGGAGCCTGGTGTGGACAGAGGCTGGAGGGTGCTCGGGCAGGGCTCCTCTCCACCCGGCTCCCCACCAACGTACGTCGCGGGGCAAGGAGCAGACGAAGGCCATGAGGAGGGCGACCAGGCGTCTCTGTGCCTCCAAGCACTCCCCGTCCTGCGAGGGAAGAACAGTGCCCATGTCATCACAGTTCTTGCTGCCAGCCTGTGGCTAACATCCTCATTCCTGCCCACTCTGGTGCCCCAGCCCCAATCACCAAACATACCCCGAAAGGCTGGAAGGAGCAGGGAAAACTGTTTTGGGGTAGGAAGGAGACCTCTCCGTCCAGAAAGAGGGGCACCACATGAGACACACTCTGAGCAGCCAGCCTAGGAGAAAAAAAGACATTGTAATGTGCTGGTCTGGAAGGGTGACCAGAGACCTCCCAGGAGGCACAGGGTCACCCTGTACAGATAGCAGCGGGGGACATGCAGCCTGCTTCCCTCCCCACGATGGAGCATCCAGCTTCCTGCCCCAGCTTCACTCACTCAGGGCTCAGGTGAGTCGTGGCAGCACTGATGACTGGGATCATGGCAGCCAGCACCTCTTCCTCCAGTAGTGCCTTGCCCGGCAGTGTATGGGTGCTCTCTGCAGGTAGTGGGAGGAATGGAACTTGCTGGAGGCTGCTGTTCAGAGGGAGGAGGCAGGTACAGCCCCCTGAACCCCCACCAGACCGGGGCAGGGCTCTGGAACAGTGGCAGGGAGCAGTGGAGCCCACTCTTGAGGGCCATGGGCGCCAGAAGGCATCAGCAGCAGCAGCAGCACTGACTGCAGGATCGGGGACCCCAGGAGAGAGCCCAGGAGTTGCCTGCTCTCCCCTCTCCCCCTCCAGCCCTGCACTTACCTTGCATGGCTGCCTGCACAGCCATGGCCAGCAGGCACGGCACCACCGTCTGGTGGAAGTACCAGCAGCCCTCCGCATCCTGTTGGCACTGCAGGGCCACGCGGTGCAGGCTCTGGCACACAGAGACCATGTCTTGGGTGTTCCTGGCCTCGGTCCCTGCAGGGCACAGCCACCATCACATCACACAGCCTCAACACCCAGCCCTCTGATCTGCACCAGGATCCCGGGACAATGCAGCCCTTCTGACTCCCACTTCACCAGTGGGACTCACAGCCCAGGTGTGGGTTCCTTACACCACTGCCGTTCCAGCTCTCTCCCAGCCATCACCAGTAACAGAGGCAGCTCCTGCCCAGACATGCTCTGTGGAGCTGCCTGCAGCGGCTCCATTACCTTTCTGCACCTTCTGGAGATGCTGCAGCAGGACAGGGACAGTCTCCCTCACGATGCTGGTGTGGGTGGACACGGCTGCCAGGGCCTGCAGGCAGCGCTGCTGCAAGGAGCGGTGGTTGTGGTAGCTCTCCTCCCGCTCTGAAGAGGAAACACACCTCAGAGGGGGACCTGGGGTCACCTCCCCCAAGGGCAGTCAGGGCCCAGACCCTGCCAGGGTGGATGGGGTGATGCAGCATGGCAGACCCAGCCCACGCCAGGCTCAAGGCACTCTGCCTGCTCTGCAGCTGGGCAGCTCCTTCCCACAAGGGTGATCCTGGCTACCAGACCAGCCACAGCCTGCCCTGTGCCAGCACACGGTGCCTGCGCTGGGAATCCCCCAAGAACAGCCACCGACCTACACCACATGGCACAGCCCCACTGCCTGGCAGGAGCCCAATGGGGGTGGGAAAGCCTTTACCCCAAAACCAGTCACCACTCCTTTCCCAGCCCTACCTGACTGCAGCTCCTCTTCAAGCCTGGGTACCATGCGTCCAGAGAAAACCTTTGGGTAGGTGGGGGCTAGGGACCCGGCTGCCTCCATCGCTGCTTCACTGCCAGGGGGAAAGAGAATGGAAAAGGTGATGCAAGGACTGCAAATCCGGGGCTGCTTGTACACCAGCTGCACGGACCTGGCCAGAAGGTGTCTCCAGAACCCCATATCTCAGCAACTTGCCTTTTCCACCCTTCAGGTAGACAGAGCAGAGCCTCCTGCTTTGATAGGCTCAGACTTTCTCATTTCCAGCCCATGAATTGTCTGGTTTATCCCATATAGTCTTCTAGTTCAGAGAGTTCCTGTGCCTTCCCGCAGACTACAGCCCCTCAATGCAGCAAAGCCAGGCCTTGTTCCTCCTCCCTTGTTCCTCAGAGCATGTGTGACTGCGGTGGTGCCAGCCCACCCCTCACCTGCTCTGGGAATCCTCCTCATGCAGAGCGAGACGGATGAGGTGATCCACAACCAGCTCCAGATCAGAGGAAGACAGGAAGCCTGGAACAAGAGCCATAGAGGAATCCTACCCTTGGCCAAAGGCAAAGATGCTGGTGTGCTGGACAGGATCCTTCCCCCTCATCCAGGCCAGCAGCAATGCAGCAGCACACCAAATGCCAGAGATACAAGGTACCCAGCACAAACAGGCAACAGAGAGATCAAATGTTGCTGGAGCTCATGGCTTGGGTAGAAAATGCTGCCACTACTCCTGTGCACCTTCAGGCAGCAGGCAAGGATGTCCCAGCAGCCGCCGTGTCTCTCAGAAGAGAGTGACACCTCCCTCCGTCTCCTCAAGGGAAACAAGGCACCAACCTTGCAGGGAGCCCAGGACAGTCAGTGCCTTGATCCCAACCAGCTGCAGCTGCACGCTAGGATCCGTCAGCGCCGAGAACACCACAGAGCAAACCGGGGCTTGGAGCGACAGCAGAGTGCTCTCATCTGGAGAGAGGGGCATGGAGTCACTGCCTGTGTTTGGCTGTCACCACACAGCCACCATCATGGCACTTGACAGACCCTTTCTGGGGTGCTGCATTTGACACCCGATCATGCAGGGTCCCTGGGATATGGCAGGGGCTCGCACATGCAGCCACACTGGCCAGTGAGCTTTCCTTGTCTGTCAGCATACAGGAAAGTGAGGTCAGAGCCAGCAGCCCTCGGGACACAGCTGCCTCCAGAGGGACCAGCCACCCTCACCTTCTTCCACATGTCCCCACTTCTGCTGCAACTCCAGGAAGCCTAGCAGCATTTCCAGGATTGTCCTCCTCTGGCTGCTCTGCAGGGACACAAAGGTGTAACGCAGATCACCCTCGCTGCTGGGACAGAGCTGCACCTCAGCCCAGCGCTGCCAGGCCACAGGGTGCCCATGGGGTCTCTACCCACAGCAGGGAAGGACATCCCCTTAGACACCCTGCTCCCGCCAGGCCCCGTGGAGCCAGTGGGTGCCCCTCACCTGCGTGTGCTTGGTGTACTGCTCCAGCAGCAGGGGCAGGACGCTGCGGGTGATGCGGTGGTAGGTGCGGAGGGAGGCACCCGCTGCTGCCTGCAAGAGTTTGGCACTGGGCCACACCAGCTTCATGTCGGGCTCGCACAGATGGTGCCTGCAATCTGAGATAGGCTGGGCGTCAGCTGCACCGGCGCAGAGCTCCTCTGCCTCGCGTGCGGGGACACAGCTGATAGCTGGGCTGGGACGTGCTGCCAGGGTGCAGCTCTGAGCTGCAGCACAGCCTCCCCAACTGAGCAGCTTCCCACACCTCCAAGCGCACAGAGTGTGCAGTTCCAGCAGAGAGGGAAGCAGCTCAATCCCCTTGTCCTCCCTTCCTGCAGCCAATTACCTCGGAGAAGCCAAAAGTGGCTGTGAGGACTAGAAAGAGAAGAGGCTTGAAAGAGAAGAGGAGGGCAGATCTCTGTCTAAGAGGATGCTTTCAGGCCTGGCTGCTCGGGGCAGGGTCTCTGTTAGCTACCTTGCAGGATGCTGCTGAGGAAGGAATCCAGCAGATCCTCAGAATCAGAGCTGAGCACGGAGCGCGAGAGGCAGGCAGAGAGAGCATGCAGTGCAGCCAGGCATTCCGTCTCAATCTTCTCGCTCGCCGTCTGGAACACCTGGAGGAAAGGCCATAGGACGAGCTGAACTCCATGCCGACAACAACCGCAGGCTTCAAGCTCCCAACGCAGGCTGAAGGGCTCAGGCTCCTGCCTCATTTCCCACATGATTTGAACGTGCAGCATGGCACATTCAAGCCACAGGGACATGCTGATAGGGCTGGCCTGTCCCCTCCACTTTTCAGCTGGGGCAGTCCAAGGTCACAGGTGCTGGGAGATATGGGGACCACCTGGTCTGGTTGAGAACGGCTCAGCAGAAGCCCAGCCATGGTGGAGCCCTGCAGTACTCACCTCTCTGCGCAGGGATGACCAGAGGCTGGGGAGGAATTCCTGCAGCTCCTTCTGCCCGTAGATGGCACAGCAAGCAGTCTGCAAGAGGGAGCCAGGAGAAATCATCACGGAGAAGCCAGTACCAGGAGGACGCGGTGCCGGGACACTGCCCATCCTGGCAGGCTCATGCTGAGCTGCAAAAATCACTCAAGAAAAACAGGAAAGAGTGATGCAGGCCAAACCAGGACTCTTGAAATTGTGGCTCTACTAGGCAGAGTCTCTGGCTGGCAGGGAGAAGGGCTCAGAGGTGGCTGGTAGCTGCTACTGCCACAGAGCAGCTGTGGGCTGAAAGGAGTAGGGGACCCCCTCCTTACCAGAGTCTGCAGTGAGTCAAGCTTGGCACTTTGCAGTTCTGAGTCCAACTTCTCAATAAGCAGAGGGAGAAGGAACTGCAGAGAGAAGCACTTTAATTCAGCCCATCCTTCGCACCATCTTGTCCATGGCCCTGCAAGGCTGCAAGTTCAGCCTCTGCCAGGAGAGCAGAGGTGAAGGGGTACCTGCAACAGGCAGCCCCTTCCCAGGGTGTCAGTCAGCACCCTCCCCATGACCAGCCCCAGAAGGAGACAGGGCTGCCCAAGTGCAAGCTCCTGGTCCCAGTTGTTCCTGTCCCACCAAGTCACAGCAGGAGCTGCAGCACTATGAAAGGCAGCCTGTGCTCAGGGAACAGTGAGGCGCTCAAGAATCCCCAAGGAGCTTCGTACCTCAGCAAACTGGGGTGTGGAGGCCAGTACAGCCCGGAGGCTCAGGATCAGGTCTTCCCTCTGGATGCCATGAGGATCATTGGGGGGCTGGAAAGGAAGCAGAGAGCAGGTCACCCACCAGTCAGGAAACATCCCAACCCAGCCATCAGCTGAGGCTGCATCACCTCATCTCCAGCAAGGCAGCGGCAGTGCCCCTGCAGCTAGCTTGGCACCAGCTTGTCAGCCTGGGTACCACTGCTCACAGCCCACCACTGCCCAGCCACCCTCTCATCCCATTCCCTGGAGGGGACACAGCCCCCTAAGAAAACACCAGAAGGAATAGGCTGTGGCACAGAGACTCACTCACTGGAGTAAAATCAACAGGGAAGTAGCAGGATGTAACTTCAAACAGCTCCTCCACAAAGGGACCTGCAGACAGAGGAGAGAGGGCGTGAGCAAAGATACTGGGCAAAAAAGGCACAGCAGCTATGTTTAGCACCCGTGACAGGCCAGCTCTGCAGCTTTTAAAGCATGTTAGGGACCAGCCCAGGCCTGGTCAGACCCAGGAGCCATCCCTCCAATGGCTCAAAGAAAAGGGACCTGTCTCCCAGTCAGCTCCGCATGGCAGGTTTAGGCTCACCCAGGGCATAGTCCTTGGCAATGAGATCACGCACGATCTGGAAGGCCACCAGCAGATTGCGGGGATCCTTCTCCCCGTCCATGACCTGGATGAAGCCGAAGGTGAAGTCGGCACCCAGGCCCTTCAGCTCTGCAGAAAGAAGGAGCGTGAGCAGGTGCAGGACATCAGCCCTCACCAACGCGGCATTAAATCAGCCGAGCTGCCCCAGCCCCACAGTCCTTTTCCAGCTCTCCCAGGCAGAGCCACAGAGCCCTTGGAGAAGGTGAAAATGAGACATTTTACCAGCCTCAACAATCCCCGAGTGGTTCTGGCATCTGCCCCCTCACCTTCCTCCCTGATGCTCATGAAGTTGGTGATGATGCTGTAGACTGTGTGGCGGTCCAGCTGCATCAAGGACTGAAGGGAGGAGCAGACCAATCAAAACCATCCTCTACACACGGCAGCACAGCTACCCACTACCCCACGGGCAGCAAATGCCCTTGAGAGAGAGCAGGACCCCCAGCAGCTCAGCTGCTGCTTCCTGGCACAGAGATCCCATTTATCACATGCAAAGTCTGCACACGCCTATGCAACGGCACATGAACATGACTGTGTCTCATCACTGCATGAATACACCATCAGTCACACCAGGGCCATGCATGCTGCCCAAGGCACTGCCAGCAAAAACAATCTTAAATTGGAGGAGAATTGGACTGGGGGCACTTAAACACAGCCTGGAGAATGGAGCAAAAGGAAATAATTCCCCTAGGGCTGAGAAAAGAGAGGACAATGGCCAAACAGGATCCTCAGCTGCTATCTGTCTCTCACAGTCTCTCTTGCAGTGAGCCAAGCTGTCTCTAAGCCCTGCAGAAGCACTGCACTGTGCTGAATGCGGCCAGTCCTCAGGGCAGGCAGGCCATCCCCAGACACACAGGGAGCAGAGATCAAGGACAGGAGGATAGGAAATCCCATTGCTCACCTGCACATGTACCTCCTGGAAGATGGCTTTGAGCACAGACACTGCTAGCCCTGGGGACAGCACCTTGCACATGCTCTGGGGACAGGAGGAGAAAAGCAAGAATAGAATACCGTGATGGCAGCCATGTAACGGAGCTCCTGCCTCCATACAGCAGCTGCCTGCAGGATCCTCTTCCACAGCAGGGAGAGCTCCCCACCCCCTCCCCAGACAGAACAGGACAAGATGCCCATCATCTGCACTGCACCCCAGGGTGGCCGGGGAATCCTTGACCCAGTACCAACAGAGGGCAGGAAATAAAGGCAGTGTCCTCTCCCTGACTCCTCCAAAAAGGGGTACAGCAGGAGAACAGAGGAGACAGGGCAATGCTGCTGGATGGGCTGACAGCCCAGCCGGGCCCTGCTCGACACTCTGCTCCAGCCCACACCCAGGTGTTGGACCTCCCCGACACTGCTCTGGAGTGCATCCCAGCACCGTGGGCTGGGGGTGCGAGCTCACCAGCGCTCGCAGTCCCTGGAGCACCGAGGGGATCACCAGGTGATGATCTTGCAGCCGGCTCTCATAGAACAGGACCAGATGCAGCACTGTCAGAAACAGACACCAATGTGTGTTAAGCCCCGGGAAACGCAGCTGCTGGGTGCTGGCCCCAGCTCAACCGCAAGCTGATGGATTAAAAGCGAGCACATCTTGCGCTGGTGAATGGGACAAACTGCCGCTGGTGGGTGCACCCACCTGGCTCCAACACCTTTGCCCTCTCCTCGTGAGCAGCTCACGCCTGACTGCAGCAGAGCAGCACCCACCTCTGGCTGCTGCAGAGGTGCCGGAGCTACCCAAGAGGCATTTGCCCTGGCCTGTCCAGACATGTGGATGCAGACACCAGCAGCAGAGTGGCAGTCTGCTCAGCGGAGGCTGGAGGATGTCATGGGGTGGGGCACGGGGCTGGGGCAGGAGCTCCGGCTTCCTCGCACTTGGCTCCACAACACGTTCCTGGCCCCTGAGTCACGGCCACGGGCGCCTGCACACCTCAGCCCTGGGGAGTGGTAGCAGGAAGCAGACTGGAAGAGCAGGCTAGCAGCATCCTGTGCCCACAGCTGCTGCAGAAACTCAGCCCCCCAGGAGGCAGCCTGACGCAGCGCTTGAGAAATGAACTGCGTGAGCAGGGACACGAGGCTCCAACCCAGCTCACTCCCCTTGCTCAGCTGCCCTGAGCCTCCTTTCTCTGTCAAGCGTCCCCACTGAACCTCCCCACTTCTGGCTGCCCCTCCAGAGCACCCCAGTTCCCATCAGTCATCACACCTGACTCCAGCTACTCCGGTAGATAAAGTTCTATGCACAGCTGCTCTCAGCCCTGCCTGGCTCCAGCCAAAGAGAGCCAAGGACTAAGCATCTTTTAGTTCCATCCTCCCCTTCCTCCACCTTACTAGCTGGGCCCCCTGTCTAGCCAGGCTGCTGGCAGAAGTTCAGCTTCTCATTTGCAAGGCCCTCAAGCCCAAGCCAAAGTTTGTCAGCACTTACTGGCTTTCCCTGCTGCCAGCCAGTTGCTATGGGGCATTTAACAGAGCCAGGCCTCCTCCTTGCCTCCATGAACAGGGCATCTTCCTCTCCCCACTCCAGTCCCGCACTCCGTTCTCATCCTTACACTGATCTCCCCTCCTCCTCAGGCCTCAGGGTTCCTCCTGAGTTAACCTGGTCAGGCTGCAAGGCTGCAGTATGATTTGGTGTGTGCAGGACAGTCTTCCTGCTCTGAATCATCACCCAAGGATTCTGACATACAGATGTCTCCCAAACATGTCCCACGTGGCGCTGAGCACACCTGGGTGTGCAACACCCACACACCGTCAGGGGCCCCAGCTATCCAGGGATTTGGTGTGTTCAGTGACCTGAATTGTGTGGCGAGGTTGGCAAAAAGGCTGCAGCGCAAAGCCTCGTGCCCTCCTTGGACTTTGACTCTTAGAGATATGTACAAAGTTGTAACAGTGTTAAATCAATCCCTTTGCCAAATGCAGGACAGACACTTTAATGGCGCAGGCTTTGTCCCCAGCCAGCCACTCAAGGGCCAGAACAGCCCTTACCTTCCTTCTCCTGGAGCAGGGAGTAACACTGGAGCAGGACTTGCGACAACAGCTGGATGCCTCGCCCTCGTGTCCGAGGATCTGTGTTCTCCAGGCAAAACCTAGGCAGAGAGGGGAGAAAGCCCAAGAAGCCTGTTGTGAGCAGGGACATCCAAGCAGAAGTACATCCCGAGCAGGCACATTACAAAAACAAAGAGGTGCCACTCTGTGGGCCCAATCCTGCCTGACTTGCTGGCAGGGCGGGAACAGACTCCTCTCCCCCTGTCCGTGCTGCATGTGTGCACTCAGCCCCAGAACCGTGCAGGAAGAAATCCAAGTTCTCAAGTCGGATCAAAGAAATTGCTCTTGCACCATGCTCCCAAGATCACAAGGGTCAAAAAGGGTAAAGCCTCTTACAGTGAGGCAAACCCAGCCCCCAGCTAGGGAGAAATGAGCCCAGGCCATGACAGTTTGGAGACAGGAGCAGAAGCTGAGTGCCAGCCAACTTGTGACATGGTGTTGTGCAGCTGTGTGCTCAGGCAGCTCTTGCTGGGGACAGCCCCAACTGAAAAGTGCCCTGCAGCTTGCTGCTTGCCACATCTCTCCTCTGTCCTGAGAGAGCATCAAGAGCTGCTCCGGCCTTGCTCTTCCCCAAAGAGCTCCCACGTCCAGGGAGCCCAAACCACTGCTCGAGCCCCATGCTGTGAGCAGACAACATCCTGCATTCTGCAATGTGTCTACCAGTGCTGAAGCTCGTCCTGGATGAGCATGCTTTTCCTTCTGTTCCTCCTTGTGGGAACGTCCCCTGCAAGGCCCTTACCCGATGTATAACTTGCACAAGGCTTTCCTTACCCCAGGGCTTCCACAAGCTGCAGCACTGTCCACCTTCCATCTTTCATCCCTGGAGAAAAGAGGTGAAGAGAGTGAACCAAAGAGATCATGCAGGCACGGTACTGGAGGTGGATGCTGGGAAGCATCCCAGCACCGCAGTGGGAAAGGCTGGTCGGTGCTGACTCCTCACTAAGCACCAACGGAGCCATGTGCACTTAACTGGTGGAGCTGCCTCCAGCCCTGCCTGCAAACACCTCTGAGACTGAGAGCTGTCAGCCAGGGGAGAACTTGCCCGCACTTTGCCTCACCCTCTCCCTGCAGCCTGGCTGTATGTGTGGCTCCTGAGAGAAGCCTCGCTGTGCTCCACTTCGCCGAGATACCAAAACCCCCTTCTCTAATGTGAGCATGCTGTGAGGAGACAGAGGGCAGCTCTCCAGGTGCTTCCTGCGGGAGAACTGGCTGGACAAACAGCCCAGACACTAGTGATCACTCAGCTTCCCACCTTGGCTCCATCACCTCCACGCTGTGCTGAGCAAGACCTGCACAAACTTCCTCCAAGATGGAGGGCAGGGAGAAAGGCAGCTTTGTGGTCAGAGGAAGATAAAGTGCTGGGATTCCTGGAGTCTATTTCCAACTCTGACTCAGATTCCTTGCCAGGTTGCCTCATTCACCTCCTGCCTCCGTATTCTTGCAACTCAAATGGGGGAAGAGTCACTTCTCAGGAGGCTTTGGTAAGGACCTGCTTGCTGCACCTTACAAGAACCTTGACAGAAGGGCAGGTTCTCCATTCCTGCCACCCATTGCCAGTGTGGTAGCTTGCCAGAAGGAAAGCTCTGTGTATGCCCTCTGACCAGATACGGGGTGCAGGCAAGGGACCGCCTAACCTTCAGACCCCTAACCTGCAGCTCAGGTGTCAAATGACATTACTGGGAAACAAGCAGCACCCCTCATGCTCTACCTGGACAAAACAGCGTTCCTCCACCCAAGTCACCCTGCAGTCACTGAGACTCACTGGCTATGCTCAGGAGCACTTCTGGGCACTCTGGAGGGACCTGCTCACCTCTCTGCCCTGCTGAACCTGCACGACTGACAGGGCACTCACCCTCTCAGAAGCCCAAAGGTTTCATTATGGGCTTTCCCAGGCCTTGTTCCAGCTCGTGTCTCCTGCTGTTGCAAGCATTTACTGTCTCTTCCTAAGCAGTTAATTCCAGTATTAAGACACACTGTTCATCATAGAGCTGTCTCTAGGGATGGGATGACAGTGCTTTCTGACAGTGTGTTCTGACGGCAGGCAGTCCCGACTCCAGAGACAGAGCTTTCAATCCTGCCTGGCGCAGCGGGGAGAGGGAGCCTGAACGGAGGAACAGAACAGATAAGGGGAGTTGCGCGGAAGAAGAGCCCAGCAGGTCTCGGAATTGACAGGCACAGACCGAACGGGGGGTGCCCTCAGAGACAGCCATAACGTGCTGGCAACATTTCTTGCAGAAAAACAACAGTGAAACAGCGAGCAGATGCTGTGCACCAGCCAAAGCAGAATGGGCTGCAGAGAAAGCTCGGATGGCCCCTCCACACCCAGCATCCCAATATCTCACTCTGCAAGCTCATGAAGAGCCCTTGTGCCTCTGCACCATAACAGAAAAGATCCGAGACAAACGCCATCTCTGCGGCCAAGTGCTCTGCTTCTCTGTGTCTGCAGAGAGCAAAAGCAGCTCTACACAAAGCTTCTAGTTCCCTACTCAACAGGAAAGAGCTGCAGTGTGATGGCCAAACCACAGCCAGGTACTGATACTCCCCATGCAGCAGCAAGGTCAGCAGCTCCTTTGCTCAGCTCAGCAAGGGAGCTCCCTCTGTTCTCAGGGACCCAGGCGTGACCAGCTTCGGCTCACATGGTGTGGCCACCCCTCCCCGGCACAGCCTGTGAGCGTGGTGTGCTCGTGGGCAGCGCCGCACAGGCCGCGGTGTGAGCGCCAGCACAGCTAATTGGACCTGCCTCATCAGCACGGCAGGCACAGCGGTGAGCCCCTGAAACTGCTGCCTCCACATCTGGCAGCAGCACATATGCCCCAAGGTTAATTAGGCACCTTGAATCCCTTTACCAGGAGGGGCTGCCTTCCTATTCTGGGATTCCTGTAGTTCCCAGAGACTAAACAGAAGCAAGCCATTCACCCTGTGCTGGATTGCTACTCTGAACCAACACGCTCCCTTTCCTGACAGGTCTGTCCCCCCCTTCACACAGTGTCCTTCTAGGTATTAGTCACTTCTGGAGGCCTTCCATTCTTGTCTCCCCCACACCCTTAAAACGTGAGCACAACATTCACAGGGAATATGTAATGGATTCTGTGACAGCAGTATCCTTCTCTCTCCATTTTTTACGAAAGATGAATTCAGCCTCCTCCTGCCACCCACTGACCCATGCAGCCCAAGCTGCCTGTGACAGCACCAAGGCCTTTCTGCCACTTGCCAAGGTACGCTCATTTTAGTCCTCAGCAACAAATGGGGGAAGCTCAGTGTGTTTCTTACAGCAATGGCACAATGGCCACAAGCGTAGAAAAAACCTCCCCTTTTGCTCAAGGGTACATCGTGCAATTTAACCCCTTCTGATGCGTGTTCTGTACGAGGTCAGCGGGGCCCAAGGACACTTGCCAGCCACCGTGTTTGTGAAGGTGGGTTTGTCACAAGAGCCACACGGCTGAAAAGACCTGGGGGGAGCAAATGGAGGGCAATTCCCTTTGCATGACTTCCAAGAGACAAAGCTTTCTCCAGGCACTTCTGTAACATGACATCAGGTGACAACAGCAGCTGTAAGGTTATCCTTCTCCACGTCTATCCCAAATATGTCGGAGACCGTGCAACCTTTCTGCAACATCTTGAATGTCACGTAGTTTAGTGAATTCCTCCAAATTTCCTTGGCATTTGCTTCACTCTGTGTTACATGGGCCACGGGGTTACCTTCCCGTTTTGCCAGCTCTTCTCATCACAAAGACACTACAGAGCAGTTCACAATCCATCAGGCCTTGAGAAAGGTCTATAAGCTACCCCTCAGTGTAATGTAACACATAAAGATAGCCCTTCTCTGCTCTATCAGCTCCTTCTCGAAACATTCTGAAGCCACTGCCTAGAAACACAAAAGTACCATCTTATCCCTAGAAAGCCACATTCCTGAAGCTGTAAATTCCCTAATGCAACAGCCACCCAATCGCTGTTCCAAGCAGAAGGATAAATTATCCGAGGAAACCAAATGCCTCAAGCCCTGCTAGGAAAGGGGGAGAAACCACAGTGAGGGCAGTCTCCATCAGTCACCTCCCACAGTACCTCAGCAAGACCATGAGCTCTCTTCCCAATGTCGATTTCTCTGCCACCCACATCTGCCTCGCTCCTGGAGCCCTCGCTGCTGTCCCACTCCTCCCGCACATCTCCTCGTCAGCTCCGAGCTACAGGCTCTACCCCACCCATTCCCCCGTGCCTGCCCCGCACGGCAGCCTCATAACCCACGGACACGCTCCGTCCCGCGCCTCCACACCCTGCCCTACCCAGCCCCGCAGCCCCACGCTTCCTCCCAAAC
>VZTA01027964.1:24562-40329 GCA_013398855.1 Mohoua ochrocephala | reverse complement strand
GGAGTTACCGGCAGCCGAATACCCGGGTGCCACGAAGCGCGTCCCCGTGATGCCATCCCGGAGCGTCCCGGAGGCCGCGGGGATGGGTACGGTGGGCTTTCGGCGGAGAAGCCGTGGGCTGGTAGGATGAATCACGTCTTTCCCTTGCCGCCTCCCCGACCGGTGCCGTCGCAGCCGGTAATTACCGTGTTTATGGCAGAGCGGTAGTGGGCGGCGGGAGAGGAGGGGCAGGAAGCGTGTGCTCGGGACGGGACGCCTCGGCCCTCGCCCGCAGCTGGGATGAGGGAGGGAAGGGCGTTTTCCGTGGGACGGTGCCCGCCGCTCCGGCAGCACGTGCAGGGTGTCGTGGCAGCCGCCTCCCCCGCGCGGGGCTCCAGGTGTGCCAGCCTGCCCCGGGGGTGCCCTGCTGGTATTGATCGGGGTGATAGCCCCTCCCCCCCGGCACACTTTCTCCCCCCAGGACTGCCTCCTTGCAGGTATCAGTGGGGCCTCGGGTCCCTGGCTGACTGTTCCTCGGCTTGGCGGGATGTGGGGCCATTGCCTTGTAGCTCAGACTGCTGTGACAGGGGGTGGGGTCAGATCCCAACATCTGGGTCTGTGTGATCCCCTCCTGTGCCAGGCAACAGCTGGCTGCACAGCCTGTGTCTCCATCCCCACTCGCTCTCCTGGGATGGGTCATTGTCCCTTCCTGGTATACTGCCGGCAGTTGCTGCTGCTGCATTCTTACGGTGTGTCCCTTCCTGGGAGAGCAGGGCTGTCCCTTGTGCCAGGTGCCCTGGCCAGTTCCTGCCTTTGCTTGCATGGTGCCACCAGCCCATGGGAGCTGCTCAGCAGGTGGTGGAGGATGAAGCAAGGCTACAGCTGCCCTCACCAGCAGTATGGGGACACTGCCCTGGGCCAGCAGGTCCCAGCACATGAGGACCTGCTGTCAGTAGGGAGTGGGGCTCTTCCTGCTCTACAGGGGCCCTGCTAAGCAGCCCACCTGCCTGGCCAGCTCCTGCCCTGGCTGGGGCCTGTTGTGACCCCCCGTAGAGGGGTCCTGTGAGGGCTCCCAGCAGCAGGTGACATCATTGTCCCTGGAGTGGCCAGCTTACCGCAGCAGGAGCTGGGGATGCCCGTGGCACGCAGCATCCCAGCCCTGCCTGGCTCGGGAGCGGACCAGCCGGCACTGCTGGAAGCAGTGGTGTGTGCCATCTGGCTGACATCTTCTGCAAGGCCTCCAGGACCTGTCAGCTGGGGCTGCCTGAGGCTCCTGCAGGCAGGGAGCAAGCCCCAGGGCAGGGAAGCCTTAGGGTCACATCCTCCTGCCTGAGGGTCCCTGCAGGGCACCGCGGGGGGCTGAGCCACGGGCAGGGTGCTGCAGGCACAGGGCAGGAGGCAGGCAGGCTGCCAGCCAGATCCTGTTGGCTCGAGGCCGGGCACAGCGAGCGGATGGACCTGTCTGGTGGTGCTGCCGTGGAGAGTTGCACAAAAGGCCAGGAATAGAGCAGCAGGAGGTGATTAGAAGGTGCAGGCCCGGCTGGGCGGTAGCAATAAATAGACGAGGCTTAAGCCCCTGCCTACCTGGACAAGGCTGCTGGGCACGCCTGTACACACGAGGCAGCCTCAGCTTGTCCCTGCTGACCCTCACAGCTCCGATCCTGCTGCCTCCCCTGGGCCAGCCTCTTCCCTTTGTTGCAAGCAGAGCTGGGGGAATGGTGCTGACTGGGAGTGCTGGCCAGGAGTCTTGGCTGTGAGGACACGTGCCCCAGCCTGGTGGCCACAGCAGTGTAGGGACATGGTCCCAGACATGTCCTTCAGGCTGGCTGTGGACACTTCTCCACTGCCCTCCTGGGGCAGGTGTTGCCTCCGACCTTGCTGTGTCCTGTGGTGCTGCAAATCCCTCTGGCCCAGCACCGTGACTGCTGAATCGGCAGCACTGGCTGCAGCCGGCTGCCCTTGCTCCTCCAGGGATGTGGGCAGGATGCTGCCTGCCAGGGATGCTCAGCGCCCAGCCCTGGGGTAGCTGAGCACCTGTGCCCCTTGGGGACCCCTGAGGTGGGTGCTTGCTGGGAAGCAGATGCTGTGCTGGCTCCAGTGGTCCTGGGTAGGGTGAGGCAGGGCTGGTACAATCAGGAAGGTCATGTAGCACCTTGTGTCACCACACACTTGCTCAGGAGCAGCTGCCTGGGGAACTTGGCTCAGCCCACAGCTGGCAGTGGTGGCTGTCTCCAGTGGCTGGGGTGTGGTGGCATCACCTCGCCTGGCAGGTCACTGTGTGGGCACAGGCATCTTCCTGCCCAGCTGGAGCCTCACTTTACCCTCATCCTGTCCCCACAGGAAGGGTGCCGGATGGCCATCTCAGGGAGAGGGGTGACAGGAAGGAGCTGTTATCATTCATTGTCCCCAGCTCAGCTGGGAGTGACAACAACTCCTTCCTGCCCCACGTGTCCGGCCTGGCCGTGGGGCCGATGGGGCAGGGCTGTTCCCACAGGGCTGCAGCCCAGTGTAGTGAGGGTATGGTGGTGTGGGACTGGCACTGGGGTGGCTCAGATCCCTGGGCAATGCTGGCTGCCGAAGGGCTGCTGAAGGGGACATGGCTGCAGGCTGTTTTGTGGAGAGCCAGCTCAGTTCAGCCCATTGCTGGGGCAGCTGCAGTCTGGCAGCGATGCCCTCTGTCCCCCTGATGCCTGGGACTCTGTGTGCCTGCAGCTGGTCCCTGTCGTCCCGGGGCGGGCAGAGGGGATGGTGAAGTCCTGACCCCCCTTCACTGCAGCTCAGCCTTTGTAATCCCCTTCTCGTTCCGACTCACCAGCTTATTTCCTGGCTAATTCCCCAAGCTATAAATACTGCTCTGCCTCAAAGGGCCCTGAGGCCCTGTGGCCACCCTACCGGGGCAGCGACTGGTCCCCCTAACAAGGAAGCAAGAGTCCTTGTCCCCTCTGAGGGCAGAGGGTGTCACTTGGGGGAGCAACTGCTGTGGGGCCGGTGGGGTCTTGGGCAGGGCTAGCTTTAGCCCAGTTCCCCCGGCTGCATTGGGGACTGTTCCTCACTGGGCAGGGTGATCCGTCAGACCCTCACCGAGGTGCAGGAGGTCCCCAGGAAGAACCTGTGGGTATGGGGAGGTGGGGGGCTCGGGCCCCGAGGGGAAACCCTGTCCTTTGGCTGAGTATCCCCCGCTCCGCAGGCCGCAATGAGCCCCTGAAGAAGGAGTGTCCCAAGTGGAAGAGCGACTACCCCATGACAGACGGGCAGCTGCGCAGCAAGCGGGACGAGTTTTGGGACACGGCACCCGCCTTTGAAGGCCGCAAGGAGATCTGGGATGCCCTGAAGGCAGCTGCCTATGCTGTAGAAGCCAACGACCACAGCCTGGCCCAGGCCATCCTCGATGGAGCCAGCATCACCCTGCCCCATGGTGAGGGTCAGCACTGGGGGTTTGGGTGGGGTGTGTGCTGAATGCCCCATATCTGGGCACACAGGGGTCCCAGGCTGGAGTAGAAAGGGGCTCCCACCTGCCATGCAGAGCTCAACCCAGCCAAAGGGAGCAAAGCAGGCTGTGTCACACTGCTTGGGGTGGCCCTGTCCCCATTTGGGTGGTCTATGGGGATGCTCACCCTTAGCATCTCATCCTGCTGTCCCCAGGGTCCCTGACAGAGTGCTATGATGAGCTGGGCAACCGGTACCAGCTGCCCGTCTACTGCCTTGCACCCCCGGTCAACCTGATCCTGGAGCGGAGCGAGGAGGAGGCGGTGGAACCGGCGGAGCCTCTGCCCAACGTCCGGCGGGAGTTCGCCCTCAAGGTGCGCCTCTCCACCGGCAAGGACCTGCGGCTCAGCGCCAGCATGAGCGACACCATCGGGCAGCTGAAGAAGCAGCTGCAGGCGCAGGAGGGCATTGACCTGGCCTGGCAGCGGTGGTTCTTCTCAGGCAAGCTGCTCACTGACCGCACACGACTGCAGGAGACCAAGATCCAGAAGGATTTTGTTGTGCAAGTGATTGTCAACCAGCCCCTCCCACCCAGGAACTGAGCCACCCCCTACTGGTTGAGGGGAGAGGGCAGGGGGCTGTGGGACAGTGGCACCTCTGGGGATTCCCTGTGCTGTGTTCCAGCCTGTCTGGGGCCGCTCCTGCTCCCCCCCGAGGCTGCCCTCCACACGGGTGACCCCCCAGGAAGGTCTGCATGGGGCTGTGCCACCACGGTGGCTCCCCTTGGCTGGGGACACGGGCAGGCGCCGTGTTTGCTGCAGGAGGTTCGAGACCAAATGTCTCTGGGGCTGGGGCTCCTCTGCCAGGCTGTGCCGGCAGGGAGAGGCTGTGACCCACTGGGCTCTGGCTTCCCCCTGGCCAGGAGACCCGTGGGGTGCTGGGCTGGGTGGAGATGTCTCCCCTCTGTACATAGTCTGTATTTATCAATAAAGCCTTTTCATCCTTCCTCTGGCCTTGGGGACAGGCTGGAGGGGGCTGTAACCCATAGCCACGGGAGGTCCCTGTGCCTGTCCTATATCTGCTCCCATGTCAGAATGGGCACAGGGTGGCCTGGACACCTCAGCTCTGCTCCCTAGTGCCACCCTGACCCTGTCCTGCCAGCCCTGGCTGTTTCCCTTCCAGGACCCTTCCCAGCATTGCCAGCATTGTCCCGTTGCCATCCCAGCTTCTTCTCAGTGTGGGGTCACCACCTCCCTTTCCTGGTGCTTCCCCTCTGGAGGTTTAAGGCCGCGTCTGCCCTTGAGCTAGGTGGGACAGTCTGTGAAGGGGACCGGTCCCAAGATGACCTTCATGGCCACCGTGGCCTGCCCTGGTGAAAATTGTGTCTTTCTGCTGCAGGAGGCTGTCACGCCCATGGGACAGGGCGCCCAAGGACAGCCCTGGGAACTGCCTGGGAGGGTAACAGTGACGTGGCTGGCTGTCCCTCCCCCAGGTCCTGTGCTGGTGGACAGTGCCCAGCGCATTAACTGTCCTGGCACAAGGCAATCTTGGCCTCATCTTACAAGGGGGGAGTGCTCAGGAGGGTTGAACAATGTTCCTGCTGCCGGGAATAGCTGCCGGCTCTGCCTGTTGGCCCCGCGTGAGGCCGGTCTCCTGCTGCCAGGCTGCCATGTGCAGTGGGGGAGGCCGGGCAGCCACGGGGACCCTGGCAGGGCTGCTCGGAACGTTCCACACCTGAGGTCATCCTCTAAAGCAGCACAGAGGGGCCATGACTCCTGGCATCCCATGCAGCCTGCTGCTGGCTGAGAGACTTGAGAGGACCCACTGCCTCCCTTTGGGGTGGGCAGGCCCCCCCCCAGCCCCCCTCCCTGCTCAAGGTGCCAGGGAGCCTCGGGCAATGTTGGTGGCTGCTGCAGCATTTGGTTGCACAGAGATGGGGTAATGGGAGCCATGGGAGCATCTTGCTTGCCCACGGTGGGTGGCACAGGCGTGGGTGCCATGCCTGTGGGATGACCCTGGTTCGTGTCCTTGCTCTGCTGAGCCTCTCTTGAGTGGCTGTCACAGGTTCTGCACACCCCAGCTCCCCATAACAAGCACAGGTGTCCTGGTCAACCCGAGGTGAGGGGGGAGGGGTCTCTTTAAGAGAGTGTGGGGCTGGAGAGGTGAGTCAGAGCCACCAGAAAGCAGGAGGGTGAGCTCATGGCAAAGCTGCCCCAGTCATGTGGAGCAGCCACAGCTGTTGGTGCCCTTGGGCTGTGGGACAGAGGGGCCAGCAGCATAAAGCCCCACGGCCAGCGAAGCCGCCGGCAGCACCAGGAGCCAGGACTGGGAACTCCCTGCCCGTGGTGGCAAGAAGAGGACACATCCTGCACAGGACTGTGCACTGCGGGCAGACATGGAGCTGGATGTGGAACAGGCCAAGGAGCTCATCGAGCAGAAGCTGGCAGAGGAGGAAGAGGAGGAGGTGGGTCCATAGGGCAGGGGGACCTTCCTGGGCTGTAGTAGGAACCCCCATTGCACTGTGTCCATCCTTAGGGACTCGGACGTGAGGAGGCCGGCACTGATCTTACCATCCTGGGGGATATAGCAAGGTGTCCAAGGGCTCTCAGGGGGATCAGGTTCCCAACCTGGCAGCTCCAGCCCATGGGGCAGAGCTGAGCAGCAGGCAGGCGCCCAGCTTACCGAGCAGGGTGGGCAGGCAAGCGCAAGCCCAGGGGCTGCCAGGCACCCCCATAGACCTCAGCCGGGAGCCACGCCCAGAGCCACCTCCCCCGGCAGGCTGGGGATGGAGGCAGTGGGGCTGCTCCGTGCCCAGCCAAGACCATGCAGCACCCGCTGTGCCTGTGCAGAAACTCAAAGGGGATGGTGCACGGGAGCCGCCGGCCGTGGAGAGGATGAACACACCTGAGCTGGAGGAGGAGAAACGCTGCGGCCCCAGGAACAGGGGCCTTGAGGCCATCAAGGTGAGTGGGTTGGGGTGCAGGGTGGCCAGGGGTGGCTGGTCGCAGAGAAGTCAAACGGGGCACCGTGTGTGGTCACCAGGGCCAGGAGAGGGTGCGGAGGAGTTCAGTGGATCTGAGGCGGGAGATCATCGATGTGGGCAGCATCCAGCGACTCATCGAGCTCCGCAAGCAGCGCCGGCAGCGCCGGGCAGAGCGGGCGGCCACGCCCGAGCCCACCCCGCCACCTGAGCCCCTGGAGATTGTACGTCAGGGGGTCCCAACATGCGGGAGGGGGGCTGCTGGGATAGGGGCTGGACCACCCACGGGCCAGCCTCCGGGTCACCCTGCCGGCCAGACACCTCCCTGGGGAAGCAGGGCAGGGGGCCCCCATGTTGTCCCCTCTCCTGCACCCCTGTGCTGCTCCAGCCCTGAGCCTGTCCCGTTGCCAGGAGGGTCCTGTGGAGCCAGAGACCTTTCTGCGAGCCGCTGTCCAGGGCAAGATGCACGTCATTGAGAAGTTTTTGGCAGACGGCGGCTCCCCTGACACGTGTGATGAGGTAGCACCCCTGGCAGCCCTGGCTGTCCCTGGCCTGTGCTATGCCACCATGTCCTGCAGCCATGCCCCACCTTGCCTGTGGCGAGGGCTGGGGCCCCTGGGACAGGGCTGGAGGTACACCCAGACTGGGCCGGGCAGGATGCATCCGTCCGCCAATGTGCCGCCCTGTCCCCCAGTTCCACCGCACAGCCCTGCACCGCTCCTCGCTGGAGGGACACATGGAAATCCTGCAGAAGCTGCTGGACAGTGGGGCCACTGTTGACTTCAGGGACCGGGTGAGGCTGGATGCTGCTTCCAGCTGCATGCTGGTCTGAGCGTCTGGGTGTGGTGCAGCCAGAACTACAGCAGGACTGGGGACCCTGCAGTGGGGCGGTGCTGTCCCCATCACGGAGGTGGCTGCAGGCAGGGCTCTGCCAGTTCAGCTCGAGCACGGGGACCTGCTGGGGCAGGGGAGAGACACAGGGTGGGGGTGTCCCCCACCATGACACAGCGCTGTATGTGCAGCTGGACTGCACCGCCGTGCACTGGGCCTGCCGGGGTGGGCACCTGGATGCTGTGAAGCTGCTGCAGGACCGTGGGGCAGACCTCAATGTGAAGGACAAGGTGAGCAGGGCAGAGAAGGTCACGGGGTTGTGCCAGGGGCAGGGGCATACCCTGGAGTACCAGAGCTGACCCTGTGTTGGGTTAGCAGGTGTGGGTGCTGATCCCCCCTGATGTCCATCTCATCCCCCCTCAAGCTGCTCAGCACACCCCTTCACGTGGCCACCCGAACCGGACACCTTGACATTGTGGAGCATCTCATCCACTGTGGGGTGGATATCAATGCCCCGGACAGGGTGAGTGCTGCAGCCATTCAGGCATCGCCGGGGGGCAACACCGATCCCCCTCCCTTTGTTGACCCCTCCAAGGGCTTCCAGCACCCACAGTGGGGCACATCTGGACACACACATCCCTGCCCCAGGGTGGCTGCAGCCACAGCCAGGTCTGGGACAGGCACAGTCCCCCTTGTCCCGGTGGAGGTTGGTGTGCTGGGAGCTGGGAGCAGTGCTGGGGACAGGCAGAGGGTCCCTGTCCCTGGACCGTGATCTCCAGTGAAGCTGTGTCTCTCACAGGAAGGTGACACAGCGCTGCATGATGCCACACGGCTCAGTCGCTACAAGATCATCAAGACGCTGATCCTGCACGGGGCTGACATGATGGCCAAGAATGAGGTGAGTGTGGGGGGCCACCTCTGAGGCCATTTGCTGCCCCACCATGTCATCCCACCCTGTGCCCAGCCTCTCTCTGCCCACTCTTGCAGGCTGGCAAGACCCCGACAAACCTGGTGCAGCAGTGGCAGGTGGACACGCGCCAGGCGCTGGAGACCAAGGAGCAGCCGCAGAGGGAGATGGAGGTCCCTGCATGATGGCACCAGGCGGGAACCAGGGGCTGGGCTCAGCTCCGAGGAGCAGGATCCAGACAAGACTTGGCTGTGTCAATAAAAGTCAGCAAAGAGCAGTGTTTTTTGGCTCCAGGTGGCTGTGAGGTTGGGCAGCCTGCTCCAGGGCTGATGTGCCTGGGGAAGCTGGGTTATCCTGGGAGCAGGGTTATCTGGCAGCATGATGAGCCCTGCCTCCTATCACAGGGACTCAAGTATTGGTGACACCAAGTGGTTCAAGGGCAGGACTCCTCGCTGCAGGACACCCTGATTGCTCACAGTCCTTTGAAGTCCCACTTGGGCAAACTCAGGGAGGAAAAATACATGGAGGGCAGCTCAACCTGAGTCCATGCTGTGCTGGAAGCTGGGGCTGTGCCAGAGAGCAGCAGCTATACCCCTGCTGGACAGCCACTCTGTGGGGTTGGATGGCTTCTTGTCCTTCTGCCTTTCCTGCTGCAGCCATCCTTGGGGGACACGTGGTCCCTTTGCAGGCTGGGACACATGCTGAGTGCAGTGCTCACTGCTCCCTACACGGAAATGCTCACACTCACCCCTTTACAGGAGACCCTACACTGACAGCCAGATGAGGTGATCCCTGACCAAAGCCCTGGGACTGCTTGCAATGCCTGGTCCCTCCCTGGCCTTGCAGCCCAGCCCTATAGGAGGCAGAGGGATGGCTGCCAGGGTTGGCAAACAGAAGGGAAAGCACAGCCGGAGTGGCCAAAGCTCGCCTGGAGGGGTGCTGAGCTCCTGCAGCCAGCTCCTGAAGGGGGAAGAACATCCTGAGCTCATCTGGTACCACCCCCCATGTCATCTGCCCAGCAGGGTTGCGGGTGCCTCACGTGCCCCGTCAAACATTAACAGCCCCGCGGCGAGGCAGGCAGCACAGGCAGCAGCAGCAGCCAGCCACCATGGCATTCAGCACCCGCCTCGCCTCCTCCCTCCGGCCTGCCCAGGTGGCTCTGCACTGGGCAGTCCCCAGGCAGTGCCGGGGGCTCAGCACCCCTCAGGGGTCAGAGCCCTCACTCGATCTCAGGGGCATCTTCCCACCCCTCGCCACCCCCTTCTCACCCTCACAGGAGGTGGACTATGCCCAGCTGGAGGGGAACCTGCGCCGCTATGCCAGCATCCCTTTCCGAGGTAAGCGCTGCCCGCTGCCCCTCTCCGTGCAGGCTCCCGTCAGATCTCTGCCTGCCACAGAGGCTGTGCGGGAGCATGCAGGCAGCCTGCCAGCTTCCCAAGGGTGCTCAGCCTCCAGCTGGACTCTGCTCCGGGGCTGGCAACCCCTCGGGTCACCCACCTGGGGCCCTTCGCATGGCACGTGCCCAGGCACACGTGTGTGCCTTTGCACACCCCCACCACACGCCAGCACGCGCTTGCACACCCACTCCACACATGTGCGGGCTTGCACACACGCTCCACACATAGCTGCAGGCTTGAACCTGTGTGCTGCACTCCCATGCACACTCACACATTCGTGGGATATGTATCTGTCGATTGCCAAGGATGGATAGATGGTAGGAGAGGAGCTGCAGAAGAGGCTGCAGCCTCACAAGGATGTTCCCCAGAGCCTCCTCTCTTCTGACCAGGAGACCGGGGCTGCAGGGACATAGGCAGGAGAGAGCACGCTGTGGGCTGCAGAGCTCTGCCTGGGTGCCGGCAGCAAAGAAGGGAGAGTAATGGGGATACCTGACAGTCCTGGCACCCTTCTCCTGTGCCTGAGCCCTGCCCTCCCCATATTTGTGTTCCAGGGCTGGTGGTGCTGGGCTCCAACGGGGAGTATCCATACCTGGGACCCCGCGAGAGGGTGGAGGTGGTGAGCTGCGTGCGCCGGGCCCTGCCCAGGGACCGCTTGCTGCTGGCTGGCTCGGGCTGCGAATGTGAGTGCCTGTGTGGGCAGTGTGGGGGGCAGTGCAGCGGGCACGTGCCCCCCCTGGAGCACCCCTCACCCCTCTGCCTCCTCCCCAGCCACCCAGGCCACCATTGAGCTGACGGTCAGCATGGCAGAGGCGGGGGCTGACGTGGCGCTGGTTGTGACACCCTGCTATTACCGGGGGGCCATGACCACTGCTGCCCTGGTCCATCACTACACAGAGGTGAGCCATGTGCCTGCCAGCAACCACAGCTGGGGCAGCAGGATAGGGAACACGTCCACTGTGTCTCCAATCCACCCCAGCTACAGAGCTCTGCCTGGCTGCCTGCAGGTCAGCGACGCATCCCCCATCCCTGTGGTGCTCTACAGCGTCCCCGCCAACACCGGCCTGGACCTGCCCATGGAGGCTGTCATCACCTTGGCTCAGCACCCCAACATCATTGGGATCAAGGACAGCGGTGGGGATGTGAGTGGAGCAGGACTTTCCCAGGGCTGCTTACCACCAAACCCGGACCTAAGCTGGGAATGGGGAACTGGGACTTGCAGCCCTTCCCTGGATCCCAGGGCTGCCAGCAGGCACCCTGCAGCAAGGGGGACTCGGTGATGCCTGCCCCAGGGCATAGCATGTCTCTCCCCAGATCACCCGCATGGGGCTGATGGTCCACAAGACAAGGCAGGAGGATTTCCAGGTGCTGGCAGGATCAGCCGGCTTCCTGCTGGCGAGCTATGCTGTGGGTAGGTGCTGCTGCCCATCCTGGCAGGGGGAGGCAGGTGAGGGACCGGGAGGTGCTGGCTGGGCACAGCATGCTGAGCTGGCTGCCAATGTGTCCTGGTGTCTCCAGGTGCCTCTGGGGGGGTGTGTGCCCTCGCCAATGTTCTGGGTGACCCGTTGTGCCAGCTGGACCGCCTGTGCCGCGAGGGCCAGTGGCAGGAGGCCCGTGACCTGCAGCACCGCCTCATTGAGCCCAACACAGCGGTGAGCGGGTAGAATCCCTGGGATGCTGAGGGGAGCAGGTGCCAGGCCGTGACAGAGCCAGGGGGAGGCAAAGGACGGAAGTCCCTGGGGCTGCAGCGGGTGCAGTGGTGGTTCAGGGGGACAGGATGGCACAGCACCTGGCCAGCGAGCCGAGACGGGCTGGAGGTGAGAAGGTGGGAAATGCCAGCCCTACCATGTTAAGGAACAGCTTGTCCACTGGCACCGAGCACTACCTGACCCTCCGTGAGAGCCTTGCTGGCTATTTATAGGCAGCAGTGTGGGGCGGGGAAGAGCTGCTCCTTCCTGGGCCCCTCATCCCACTGTGGAGTGGCCTGTCCCTGCTGCAGAGCCCAACACGCCGCAGAGCTCCTGTGGAGAGTCCTGTGTGGGTGTGCTCTGCACCACCACCCCACGGTGGGCACTTCACGGGGTGCTGCAGCCACCTCACACCCTGCCTGCCTTGCAGTCCCACATGGGGAGGACAGGATGGTGAGCAAAGGAGCAGGGGCTGCACAGCAGAGCCCACAGGCCATGCTGGCCCATGGGAGCCAGAAAAGCCCCCATGCCCTCCCTCCCACAGGTCACCCGCCGGTTCGGGATCCCGGGGCTGAAGAAGGCCATGGAGTGGTTTGGCTACTACGGGGGTCCCTGCCGTGCACCCCTGGCCCCTCTGAGCCCTGCCCAGGTTGAAGAGCTGAGGAGCACCTTCAGTGCCAATGGCTGGTTGTGAGGTGTTCCCCATCTGCCCCTTCCCACACCGGGAAGGTACAGGAGTCAGGGACCCTGGGAACTGGAGACATGCTGGGGACACTGGGAGGTGGCCAGGAGAAGGCCGCCCCTATTACTCTTTCCTGTTGGACAGGGCTGCGCTGGGCAGAGTGGGTAGAGGAGGGCAACCCCAGGCCAGCCTGCATCCCGGCCAGCCCCCAGGGTCCTGTTGTCTTCACCTGGGAACGGGTGGATCCTTGTGCCGTGAATAAACCTGCCGCCTCCTCTCTGTGTCTGCAGTCCTGTCTGTGCAAGGCCCCCGCGCCGTCCCTGCTCCCAGCAAAAATGACATGGCACGGGTGTTTGGCAACATGGTTTACTCAGCTGAGGCCCGTGCAGGCAGCAGCACAAGGCAGGGTCACAGCAAGGCACGGGACCCGGTGCAGGCAGAGACCGGCAGGGAGGGCACGGCCCCTGCAGCCCTGCACTGGGCAGGGAGGGCTGCCGCGACCCCTGTGCCACAGCCAGCCAGACCGCACCGGGGGTGAAGGTGAGCATGCAGTGGGGAGATGAAGGATGCATGTGGGGGGCAAGATGGGGAACTGTGTGCCCCCTGCCTGCCCCTTTGCCACACCTCTATCCCCTCCCGCCCTGCCCAGGCCCCCTGCTCCAGCCCTGGCACCCCACGCAGCCCTGCTCATGTCCCTCATTCCAGGCTCCAGCTGACCCTTCTCCTTGCTCACCGTTGTACCAACCTCCACCAGCATGCAGCAGACATGTGCCAGACTGGGCACTCCCCAGCCCCCCTTGGTGGGGATGCTGCTGCTGATGTCCCCAAGGCAGTGGGTGGGTGCATTGGCACAGGGATGAGGGGAACACAGCCCATTGGCTGGCCCTGAGAGCAGGCTGGGTTCTTTGGGGACACAATGTCACCCTACCCTGGGCATACAGGGGGATGGCCAGTCACCCAGAGCTGAGGGCGCAGGCCACAGGGTGCCTGGGGTGCCCACCCTGCCTCCAGACCAGGGCAGCAAAGTGAGCCAGGAGCTGCCCTTCTGGGGGCACGTGGTTCAGTCAGCAGCTTCCAGCCAAGGCACCCTGGCAGTGGGGTCAGGGACCAGCCTCTACCCCCCTGCTCCATCCTCTGCAGCTGGCTAGCAGCCCTAGTGGTCCACAGTCTTCCTGGGGGGCAGAGGGACCAAGCCCCATCACCCTGTCCTTCTGCTGCTCCAGCAGGTGCCAGGGCTACAGCCAGAAAGGGAAGGCACCACGGCTGCCCCAGGGCACTTGGGTGGAGAGCGGAGGGTTCCATCCCCTCCAGCGGCAGGGGCTTGGCAGGAGGATGCTTGGAGGGGACGAAGGGCAGGGAGGCACCCAGAAGTGCCACATCCCTTCTCCAGGGCCAGCAGGGCCAGCCAGTGCCCAAGTAGGGGGGTCCCTGCTCTGGCGGGAGGGGATGCGGGGCACCATCACGCTGTCAGGCTGTGGGCAGACTTGGAGGCGCCCTGGGCCCTCTGGATGATGGCCGTGCACTTCTCCCGCCGCAGCAGCTTGTTGTTCTCAAAGAAGCCCTCGTTGCGGGGCACGCCGTGGGAGCCATCGGGGAAGGTCAGGAGACCTGGGGAGGGGAGGGAAAGGCTGCAAGTGAAGAGGCAGGGAGCCGCACCCACCGCGGACGGGGCCAGGGAAGGAGGGACGAAGTGAGAGATGCTGGAAGGGGCTGTGCTGAGCAGGGGCCGGGCAGACGCCCGCACCACGCCGCCAGCACTCACCGAAGCCATACACACGCCCGCCTTTGAACTCGCCCTCAAAGGTCATGTTGTCACAGCGGGTGAAGACTCCAACGCCGTTGAACTTGCCCTGCACAAACTCCCCCTCGTACCTGTGTGGGAGGATCTCCTGAGGCGGCAGCTCCCCAGGGCAAGTGGGAATGCCCGGGGAGGCGTACGCAGGAGCGGGGTGCTCACCTGGAGCCATCGGAGAAGGTGAGCACGCCGCAGCCGTGGAAGAGCCCGTTCTCAAAGTGCCCCACGTAAGTAGTGCCATCAGCAAACGTCAGCTGCCCGATGCCGTGCCTGCGACCTAGGTGAGAGCAGAAATGGGCAGCACTGGACAGAGGAGGGACCTGCCCCAGTGTGGAGCTGGGCAGAGATGCGGGGTTTGCTTCTCCCCCAGCACAGGTGGCACCGTCCCCTCCTGCCACATCTCACCTTCTTTCCACTCGCCGCGGTACTCCTCCCCATTGGAGTAGGTGAAGGAGCCTTTGGTGAGGGTCATGGCAACAGCCTCCGGCACAGCAGGACAAGAGCTGGCAGGGAGAGGCACAGAGAGCTGCTGGGCAGGGAGAGCAGCCCGGCTTGCCCAGAGCCCTTGCATCCTCTCGGCTCGCAGAGAGGCGCCTGTCTGCCCTGGGGACAGCTCTGCTGGGGCACAGCACAGATGAGGAGGTGACCCCAGGAGCACAGCTGCCCTGCCTGGGCTCTGAAACCCCAGCCGCCAGGTTCGGGTTGCTGCCCGCCCCACTGCAGGGCTCAGGGAGATGTGAGCCCACGGGGGTCACAGCCCTGTGAAACGTGAGTGAGTGGCAGGGAGAGGAGCGTGGCATGAACTGGCTGCCTCTGGCATGGCACTCCAGAGGTCCTGCACTGTGCAGGCTCAGGCCAGGGGCCACTCTCAGCTTTGCTGGGGCAGTCCCAGGCAGAAACAAGTGTTTTGGAGAGGAGATGCTTGCTGGGCTGTGCTCAGTGGCAGTTCTTCAGGAGAGGGAACAGAGAGCTTGTGGGGTTTCCAGATCCAGCATCAAGAATGGGCAGACTTGGCTCACCCCCAGGGATGAGCGGACACTCCTCCTAAGAGGGACAGCAGAGATAGGATCCTGCGGCTTCAAGGCTTTGCTCGGCTACCCAGGGTTTGCAAACATGCCTGCCAACAGCAAGCAGCTCCCGAAGCCCTGCTCACCTCACAGAGCACTGCCACGCAGCACAGCTCTCCCCAGCACACAGGGAAGGCACCAGCACGGAGATAGCCCCGCAGATGGGCTGGGCGCTGCCTCTCCAGCAGCTGCCGGTGCAGCTCAGGCAGCGCCAGCGACGGGAAGGGGCTCCCCGCATCCAAACGGGGTCTATCTGCTTACACCCGGCTGCGCATCACCCAAGAGGTGGGTGCCGAGCCACGCGAACCAGCAGGACGCGGCACTCAGGAGCACAACAGGAACTTGCTAGGGCTTTGTGTCCGGAGAAATGGCCCCAGCGAAGGCGAACAGCGACTGAACAGTGCTCTCTGCTGATGGGAGGGACCGGGAGCGCATCGCCGGCTCCCAGCCTGCAGCCTGCCCAGCCATGCCAGGCGAAGGAGAGGGTGCTGCCGCGGGCTGTGAACTCGGCCAGCACGGCCTGTGACACTTCACCCGGAGAACAGCACCCCACGAGCGCTCCAGCCTGCCCAGCCGCCGGACGCGCCCGCGCTGGGCTCCCACCGCCCAGAGCCCGCACGTACCGTGCCCGCCGCAAGCAGGGGCAACGCGCCCAGCACAGCCCGAACCGAGGGGTGCACGACCCCGTTGAGCCACACACCCCCGGGCAAAGGCACGGACGTGCTGCCCGTGCCACGCACCCCCGGGGGATGCGCGCACACCCCACCTGGGGAGCGTGTCCGGGGGCGTGACCGCGCCCACGGGTGATGCACCCACACCCCGATGTACCAATATCCCGTCGCGTCCCTGTCCCCACGGGCGTTGCACCCACAGCCCGCTGTGTCCGTGCACCCGCACCCCGCCGTGTCCGTGCACCCACGGCTGATGCACCCGCACCCCGGTGTGTTCACGCACCCACGGCTGATACACGCACGCCCCACCACCGGGACGCGCGTGGCGGTGCTCACGGGCCCGGTGC
>VZTA01027964.1:0-10134 GCA_013398855.1 Mohoua ochrocephala | reverse complement strand
AGCTGGTGAGGCCCCGCCGGAGCCGTCGCCGCCCAAGGCCGCCGCTGCTTTCGACCTGCTGGAGCTGGTGCGGAGCTACCGGCGGCTGGAGCTGTACCTGGAGCCGCTGCGGGACGCCGCCGAGGGTGTCCGCTCCCTCCTCCGGTAGGTGCAGGCTGGGCCGGGATCGAGACCGAGACCGTCCCCGGGGTCTAATGTCCCTTGCCTTCCCCCCTGTCGGCAGGTGGCAGCGGCCTGTGTGCTCTCTCCTGGTCTGCCTCGGCCTCAACTTCCTCCTGCTCACCCTCGGCCAAGGTGCGTGTCGGGGGTCGGGGCTGCTCCCCTTCCCGGACCCTCCGGGCTGACCCTGTCCCGCCTCTTCCAGCCGCCTGGTACTCGGTGCTCGCCCTGCTGGTGGCGGTGCCGGCCCTGCTGGGTTACCTGCAAGAGACGTGCCGGGCCCGGCCCTCGGAGCCGGAGCTGGTGCGCAGGAGGTACCACAGCATCCGCAGGGAGGATCTGCGCAAGGTGCAGCTCTCGCGGCAGGAGGCCATCGCCCAGGTCAAGAGCTTGTGAGTCCCCGGGGCCCCTCAGCAGTGGGAGTGTGGGGGCCTCTGCAGCCAGAAAGGCTTCTCGGCGGCTGTGGGGGGCTCGTGCCAGTTTGCCCACCGTAACCCGTGTGAATGTGGGGGAACGAGGGTTTGTGTTTGTGGGGCTTTTTTGTGACTGTCTCATTCGCAGCCTGATCCAGCTGGAGGGGTTTCTGAGCGGGATGTGCTGCAGCTGTGAGGCAGTGTACCGTGTGCTGTACTGGGAGAACCCCACTGTCTCTTCCCAGTGAGTAGTACTGGGTCAGGCACCCTGCGGTGGGCTTGGTGGGGAGAGGGGCTCAGCCAGGCCTGCGGCGCTGTGTTTGGTTTGTTTGGTACTTGGAGAGAACAGGTGGAACACCAGAGGAAGGGAGGGGTTTTATGCTGTCATGTGAGTTGCTCTGACTTGACCACAGTATCCTGCTGCTTTCCACAGGTTTTATGGGGCACTACTGGGCACTATCTGTGTCCTCTACCTGCTGCCCCTCTGCTGGGTCCTGGCCATCCTCAACAGCACCCTCTTCCTGGGCAACACCCAGTTCTACCAAGGTATGAGACCTGCCTGGAAGTGCCCTGTGTGGGATGGGTTGGGGAACGGCCCTCTGATGCCAGGGATCCTGCCCTAGACCGCTCGCTCACATGAGCCCACTGTCCCATGTCAGGCTCTGCCATAGACCCTGAACCCCCCTGAAGGCAATGATGTCCTAGGGGTGGTGCTCAGCAGCCTGGGGTGGGTGTTGTGGTCCCGGGGCTCAGCTGGAGGTGAGAGTCTCTCCTGATGTGTGTCCCAGCCCAGGTGCTGTTTCCTTCTCTTCTCTGTGGTGTGGCAAACCAGAGTCTGTCAATGCAGGCTGTGTGTGAGCATCTCCACCCCTCTCAATCCCTGACCCTGCTCTTCAGGACTTGGAACATATTCAGTGCCTGTGGCAGTGTATGACACAGGCTTGAAAATATGCCATTGGATGGCAGAGGAGGCCTCTTCTGTGGCTCATGCTGGACGAGTGTTGGATGTGTCTGAGCTGTGACGTTGGCCCCTGCTGTTCCCTGTCCTGAGCTGGGGCAGGTGGTGGTGGGGGGGTTCCTTTCTGCCCTAACTTGGATGTGTGAGCAGAGGAGGGCTCAGGACATTTGACGGGTAGATGACATGTGTCAATGTCCCACCTTGAGCTCTGGAGATCAGGTCTTGCAGCTGGCTTTTGTGTGGTGTGGCTGGCAGTAGGGAAATGCCACTCTACTCCAGCTGTATTCCCCTCTTAACCAGTGATAATGGAGCTCAAGGCCTCCATCGAGAAGTGCGTGGGCTCCAAACCCCTTGAGAGCACTCCAGAGCCTGCTGAACCCCTGCCACCAGCTGCTGCCCCAGACCGGACCCCCACCCCCACCAGCGCAGAGGTGAGACAGGGGCGGGGCTGGCAGTTGTGGGGTGGGAGCTGCAGAACCAGCCCTTGGGTCTGACCGTGCCCGTGTCCCTCTACACACAAACTTCTTCCAGCTGCCAGCTTTGCTGGAAGGCTGGGAGCCACTCCCGGGTTACTGGGATGCTGCTCTCTGCCCTGGGGGCTTGGCTCAGTTCTCTTGCCACATGTAAGGATGTGGTCTGAGGAGGCAGGGGCTCACCTCACCTTCTGACACTTGTGTCATCTGTGGGGCTGCCTGGGGCCAGATCCATTGTCCTGGAACCTGCTCAGAAACGTGGGGCCACCTTTGGACAGAGGTGGGGAACAGCGGGACTAGCTTTGTCAATCTCTTGTAGGACCTTACCCCTGGCAGTGTGGAGGAAGCAGAGGAGGCAGAACCTGATGAAGAGTTCAAAGATGCTATTGAGGTTTGAGGCTGGTTGGGGTAGGCTGTGCCTGCAGGGCAGCTGAGGTGGGAGAGGGACAAAGGCCTTCTTGGGCCAACTTGGGTGCTCAGGGAGGGTGACTCTGGGACCGGGTGCCCCTGACTCCATCTGTACTCACTCTCCTCTCTGTCCCATGCTGCGGGAGAAGGAGAACCAGCTGCTGGTCATGGTGAGTACTGCCATGCCAGGGTGTGGCATCTCCTCCCAGCTGGAGCTTCGCCTGGTTTGTTGGTGGCTTGTAGAAATGCCAGGTGGAGCACCCTGCTTTTGGGTGCCTGTCTCTGGCGTGGGCTGCCCTGCAGCCCTCAGTGTGCCCCCAGCCACCCCGCTGTGCTCAGCTGGCTCTGCTCTCTGCAGGAGGACGATGAGAGCTCTCAGTGCTCAGCAGATTTTGACCTCAGCCTCCCAGACAATGGTTTTATGAGCAAAAACGAGGTGATCCGCAGCAGGGTATCACGCCTGACCGAGCGCCTGCGCAAGCGCTACCCCAGCAACAACTTTGGTGAGTTTGGAAGCGGGTGCTTCTTGGGGGAGCTCAGCAGCCTGGGGTCTGTGCTGCTTCCAGCGGTGACCATAGGACTGGGAGTGGAGAGGGTGGTGTGGTACCTGCTAGGGCTGTGCTGACACTTCCAGTGACCTTTTCCATGCCATGGGGAGGATGGTCCCAGCACTCCTAGGAAGGGCAAGGATGGGAAGGTGCAGCAATGTCATCTCTGAGCTGAGCCTTTACAACAGCTGTGGATGTTCTTGTGCCCCTTGCAGCCTCAGGCAGCAGAGCCCTGCCTGACCTCTGCTCTCTTTCTTCCAGGGAACTGCACGGGCTGTGCCGCCACCTTCTCTGTGCTCAAGAAGAGGGTGAGTGTTTGGCTTCTGCCCCAGCTTGCTGTCTGCACCTGGGGCAGGGGTGTTGCTCATGTCTTGTTTGCCCCAGCTTTCTCCAGCAGCTCAGGTGTCTGGCCTCGGTCACAGCCCAGATGACCTCAGCTAAATGCTGGGTGTTGTCACATGCCTAATGGTACCAGGGATCCCTTGTGTTGTGGAGCACTTGTCCATTTGCTCCTTTGGAAGCTGCCTCAGGCCAAACCCACATTGTTATGCGTGTTACTGTAGAAGGTACCTGCTCTGTGCCCTGGTTTAGTCCATTTCCTGTGGCCTTTCTGGTGAAGCAGAGCATGGGTCTGCTAGTGGGAATGACCTGTTGCCTTATCTGAGCCCTGCGTGTGATGCTTGGCACGGTCTGTGGGCAGTTCTCAGGAGGAGGTATAGACTTTTGGCCCCCTTCACTTACTCCTGGGTTAGTCTGATACACATCTGGGGCTCACCTCCATCTTTCTCCACAGCGGAGCTGCAGTAACTGTGGGAACAGCTTCTGCTCCAGGTGTTGTTCCTTCAAAGTCCCCAAGGCTGTGATGGGAGCCACGGGTGAGTTGAAAGGTGGAGGAGGGAAGAGCTCCTGCTTCCACCTGTTCTGTCTGCTCAGGCATTTGCCCCAGCCCTGGTGGGGAGGGCAGACAGGATGTGCCCAGCACAGCCTGCCTTGGGACAGAGCAGCGATGAATTTGCAGCTCTCGAAGCAGCTTTGTGGCTGGGGTCCCTAGCCCGTGCTGGGAAAGGGGGATCATCTCTGACATCTGCTTTCCTTTCCAGCCCCGGAGGCTCAGAAGGAGACGGTGTTCGTGTGTGCTCTCTGCAACCAGGTGCTCATCAAGTGATGAAACAGGCCCAGCCAGCTCCTGTGTCCTGCGCTGCGACACCCGCGGCAGCGGGCAGGCACCCGTGCCGCTGGGAGCCCGGACTGTTTGGATCCCAGCGTGGCATTCCCCTGCCAGAGGACGCTTGCACTTGAGCTCCTCCTGCCAGCGCCAGGCTGGACGGGCCGGCCCTCCTTGCCATGCACCAGCTGGGTCCCTGTGGTGGAGCACTGCCCACGGCTGTGCCCCATCCCTGCAGCTGCTCCAAGCCCTGGGTGCTCTCTGGCACTTGCTGTGCCCTGCCACGTGCTTGCCCAGGCCCTTTGGCCTGGCTTAGTGATGGAAGAGCCATCCTTCCTAGTTGTGGTCCTGCCTTCACCTCCCTGGTGGGGCAGAACAACCTCAGGGCTCTGTCCCTACCTTTCCCAGCACTGTGCTATAAGTGACTGTATTTTTGGGATCAAGTCGGAGCTCCTCCTGCATCCCTTGGGGTCTAGACTAGCTAGGTCTTTCATCCAGCTGGTCTTTGGCTCAGCCGAGACTTTGCTAGTCACTCCTGTGCTCCTCAGCCTCACTGCCTGCAGGTTTAGTCTTTTACCCCCGAATTTGGCTGTAGCCCAGAGGAGGAAAGAGAGTGAGTTTGGGTTGGGCTGTGTGGCTGGATCTCCAGTGTGAGAAAAGGCAGGAGTTGGTGCTGCTCTGTGCACTTAGTGACTGCTGCTTTCTACTACAGATTAATATATAATTGCATATAGAGAATGACCAATAAATCTCTTGTCCTCAGCTGGCTCTTGTGTCATCCCAGTGAAAGCTGCCCCAGTCCCAGGTCACTCTGACACCTCTGTGGCCTTGGCCCTGCTGTCCTGCAGGTGCTCCTGGAGAAATGGTGTGTCTGTGCCACCAGCTCTCCGTGCTTTACTGGAATTCCCATCTTCTGTCCGGCGGTAGCCTTGTTTGCCCCCTGCTCGGAGCTGTGTGCAGCTGCCTGTCAGCTGTGCCAGGGCTGGATCCTGCTGGGCTGGAGCCAGGGAGCACCTCAGCTCTGACAGGCGCTGCTGAGCTTCCTCTGCCTCCCGCGGCTGCTCCTTGCCCTGCCCTCCCCGGGCAGTGGTCCCACCAGCTGCCTGTGTGCACAAGGATGACCTTTCCTTGTGTGAACAGCAAAGCTCCCAGCTATCCCAGGAATGTGACCCTGCTGTGCAGCTGGGAACAGCCGTGGCCTGGGTCCCTGCCAGCCAGCTGCAGCTTCCCCCAAGACAGGGAATCTGGGGAGCCAGTGCTCTTGGGCTGCCAGTGCCCAGTGCCCGCCAGGCTGTGACACCCACCAGTCTGAGAAGTTGCTGGAGCCCAGACCTCGCTGCGGGCTCTACATCCCACCAGTGTGGGAGCTCCTATGGGCCAGGCAGCCTAAACACTCATCCTGGCTGTGGGCTCATAAACTCCTTTACATGGATATTTGGAGAAAAGCTGGACTTGGCATTTGATGATGAGGGTGTCTGGGTTGTGCTGGGTGTGCAAGGGACTGGTGTGCAGAGGGCTGAGCAGTTAAGTGGGGGCAGTGGAGCAGCTGTAACATTGGGGAGGGGGCTGTGTACCACCCCAAGAGCTGTGGGTGTGTTTGTGAGGTGTCTGCAATGGGATGACTACTGGGCTGTGAGGGGCTGTGAGGGGTGAGCTTGCTCAGCCAGCCAACAGTGGGAGGCAGAGGAGCTACTTATATTTCTAGAGAAAACACTTGGAGCAATGAGCACGATGGCCATGTATGTCTGAACACTCTCTGGGAAGATGCTAATGACAACCAATACAGAGGGCTACAGATAAACTTAGGCTGTGGGAGATGGGGTTTTATTTAAGCTTTTTAAGTTGTGCAGTAAAATGTCATAATTGACAGTGTTTATTCCTATGGAAGTGTGCTCAGCAGTCAAGCTCTGAACATACCTTCTAATAATATTTGAATTTTTTCCCCATTTTTTTTTCCCAGCGGCCAGGGAGGAAGGTGGAGGCAGGAAGTGCCTGCTCCTTGTGCGAGGCTGGGGCAGGGGCTGGCTGCCCCATGATCCTGGCTGGCTGTGGGGCAGGGGCACAGGCACCTCTCCCTGGCCAGAGCAGGAGATTTGGGGCTCTGGAGGCAGACCAGTGGGGCCAAGGCCATGCCCAAGGAAGGCAGAAGGAGAAGAGGTCACCCCAGAGCAGGGCAGGTGCCCAGTGCTGTTGTCGGCCAGAAGAGGGTGGCTGCAGACATCCTGCAGCCTCAATTTCCCTCTTGTCCCAGGAGGCTCCCTGAGGCCGGGCCAGCTCCGAAGAGAAGACACAGTGTCAGGCAGCCAGGCACTGGGTAAATATCCTGGCGGCCACCTTCGGGCCCCCCTCACCCTTTGGGACGGATGGATACAAATATGCACTGGGTAAACACAACTGGGTCGTTCAGGCTGCCCCCTTGCCAGCTGGGACTGGGGGGCAGCTGGGGGAGTGGAGCTGAGCTAAGGGACAGCGCCTGCTGCCATCAGAGGGGCCGGGCTGAGGGCTGCCCTGGTCCTTGTGCTCCTGGGACGGTCCTGGCTAGTGCAGGTGGGTGGCCCTAGGAATCTTTTCAGAGGAGGCTGGAGGTTGTGGCATGGGAGGTCTGGCGGCCGAGCAGGGCTGGCAGGGAGCTGCAGACAGGGCTTTCAGATGATAGGGTGTGGGGAGGACAGGGTTGGAGGCTGCCTGGTCCAGTACCTGCCCCCTACGATGCTCAGTGCCAGGCTTCTCACAAGTGCTGCAAGCTCCCAGACCATGGATTTATCCCCTGGGGTGACGAAGGAAGAAACTTCCCTGGCAAACACTGTCAGACCCAGCTGTGGGGCTCCAGCAGCAGTGACGGCCTTGTCCCCCCATCCCACTCATCCCAATGCCCTCCCAGGCTCCCTGGAGTGGCAGGGGTGCCTGAGACTCCAGTGATGCCTGTGACCACCAGGAACCACATCTCTTGGCTTGGCTGGACTGCCCAGGTTCAGGCTCTGGGCACGGCACTTGGAGTGGGGCTAGAGCCAGATCCTGGGGTGACCTCGCTCCCTCAGGCTGCCTCGCTCAGTGGGCAGGACTGGGACCCCCCCTCCCATCCTTGTGGGGTCCCTGAGGGACCCAGGGGGCTCTTACCCATGAACTGCAGTGAACTGCACACAGACTCCTCTGAGGTGGAATAATTTACTGTGGTGTGGATGGGCAAGGGGTGCGTGGGCTGGGTCACAGCAGGGGTGTGTGCGAGGGAGGCAGCAGGGCTGGTCTGGGGGGCTTGGAGGTGGACCCCCCTCCCACACTGAGCCATGTGGTATGGGGAGTGGGGGAGCCCAGGAAGGGGTTGTGCTGGTCTGGGCCCTTGGTCTTGAATGGGACAGTCTGTGGGGACAGAGGGGCAGGAGGGACCTGCCTGGACTGGGCTGGGTTTCTGTGAGGGTGAGATAATCCAGGGCTGGCTGGGTGTGAGCTCCAGGTGAGGGCATGGGTTGGTGGGCTGGAATAGGGATTGGGGGGCTGAGGGTCTGGGGCATGTCACGAGGGAGCTGGGCAAAGGACCACGGGTGCAGGGTAGGGGTCCCAGGTGTAGCCAAGAGGGCCAAGCAGGGATCCTAAATGAAAGCAACGATCTCTGGGCTTCTGGGGCAGGGAAGCTGGGAGCGGACAAGGGTCTCTGGTGCAGACCAGGGCTCACAAGCATGCAGAACAAGGGTCCTGGGTCCAGACTAAGCTCCTGGACAGGGGCGAGGGTCCTGGGAGCAGAACAGGGGTCCCAGGGGTGCAGAGCAGGGCTCTCAGGAGGAGGCAGGGGTCCTGGCTGTGGATCAGGGCTCCCACAAATGCAGCAGGGAATCCCGCAGGTGCAGAGCTGGGTTCTGGGGCACAACCAAAGGGCTGAGGTGAGCACAGCTGGGATCTTGGGGTGCAGCCAGGGAAGCTGGGGGTGTGATGTCGGGCCAGTGCAGGAGTCCTGGGAAAGGGCAGGGTGGGCAAAGCCCTAGTGCTGCCCAGCCCCATAGAGCAGGGGGTGGTAGAGGGGGCAAGGGTAGGAGAACATGAACTTGACTGCAAACTTCATCTCCTTGTTGTGCTTCTGCCAGGGGTAGATGGCCAGGAGGAGCAGGCGGCCGCCCACCTTGCGGCCCATGACCAGGAAGCTGCCACTGAGGCTGTCGAGCTGGGGGCAGGGGCAGGCACCCGCGTTCCTCATGTGCAGCACCATCTTCTTGGTGTCCTTGCGCTTCAGCGGGCCCAGTTTCAGCACCTTCTTCTTCTGGGCAGCCACGAGCCGCCGCTCCCCGTTCTCCTCCGTCATCTCCTTGATGCGCATTTTCACCACTGTGTGGGGCAGCCGTGGGGCACGGTTGGGGGAGGGGAGCACAGCCAGGGTACTGGGGAGGGTCTAGGCCAGGCACCTGTGCAGGGCAGGGTGCAGCCCATCCCTGGGGTGGGTCTCTGGGGAAGTTACTGTGTGGGGAGGGGAGAGGGGCTGTTGGGAAGGGGTCCAGCAGAGGCCCCCAATGGCCCTCCCAAATGTCCCATTCTGCCTATCCCCCCACCAGTGTCTTCTCCTGTGGTGCACCCATCCCATGCACGAAGGGTCCAAGGGAATGGCTCAGGGGTCTCCCATGGGGCTGTCCCCACACAAGCCCACCCTCTGGCCAGCTCCCACCCCAGCTTGTCAGACTTAGGGGGGTGGGGAAGAAGACCCCAGCACTCACCAAAGTCACTGGAGCACATCTGCTCCATCATGCCATCCGCCTTGTGCTCCATCTCACACTGGGTGCAGATCTTGGACACTGCGGTGAGATACCAGTCACTGTCACAGCTTCCTGCTGCTGATACTTGTCACCTGGGCCAACTCCTCGGGGACACGCTGAGGAGAGCCCCAGCAGCTCCTCTGCTCCCTAGGTAGCTGTGCTGGTGTGATGCAGGGAGGCACAGAGCGCCTCGCTGGCCAGGGTCATCCCCCAGGAGGGGAAGAGCTATGGGGACACCCTCTCAGAAGATGCTGGCACTTTGAAGCACAGCAACGGCAAGGGTGGCCCCAGCCTAAAGGCTGTCACAGCCCTGATCCTAGGCTGCCTTTGGGTGATGTCCCCTCTCCTGCCTGTGGGGACAGCCGCTCTGCAGCAGCAGTGTGGGGCTGAGACCCGCAGGTGCAGTATGCTCTTTGCTGCTGACATGGGACCCAGCGGGAGGAGAGGGACACAGCACTGTGGTGGATCCGCCAGCACTGTGGTGGATCCGCCAGCGGCTCCCACCTCATCCCGTGTTCTTCCTTATGCCGGGACAGCTCTGTGCAGGCAGCTGGGAGCTGGGAGCCCAGTGTTCCTGGGCAATGAGTGGTGCCCAGACAAAGCTGATACTGTGCCCACTCGTGCCCTGTTGCAGAGAGAGAGTCCTTGGCCACCACCAGTGTCCCGGGCTGTGCTTTGAAAGGTGAAGGGATGGGTGTGCAGGGGCTCCACGTGCGTTCCCATCCCATTTCAGGGCCCTTCCCACTTACCTGGTGGCGGCGTGGCTTTGCTGTTCCCGAACTGGACGGCGATGCAGAGCTCGTGGTCAGAGGGGAACTTGCCACAGTGCAGCATCTCAGGCCAGGGGAAGCCGTAGGACTCCATGACAGGGGCGCAGGAGTCCCGTACCACCTCACAGAGGGAGCGGCAGGGGTAGACGGGCCGGTCAAGGCAGACAGGGGCGAAGAGGGAGCACAGGAAGAGCTGGGTGTCGGTGTGGCATTGCTTGGCGAGCAGGGGCACCCAGCTGCCAGCCTGCTGCTTGGCTTCGGCCATGGTCTCGTGCTCCAGCAGGTTGGGCAGCCGCATGCGCTTGTAGCCCACGTCGCGGCAGAGCTGCATGTCGGGCGGGATGTCGAGGCACTGCGGCTCCCGCCCGTAGAAGCGCCCGTGGGGCAGGCTCTCGGGCTGCCACCCGTAGTAGTCGTAGTGCTGCCCGCCGCCCAGGGACCCTGCCAGCGCCAGCGACAGGGCCAGCAGCGCCGTGCCCCGGGACCCCGGGGGGCTGCCCGCCT
>VZTA01027963.1:0-11460 GCA_013398855.1 Mohoua ochrocephala | reverse complement strand
ATGGTTGAGATCTCTTGTACATATTTAGCACCGTACCTAGACTATGAAGTTGTACTATTGTTCTCTAAAGAGGATGAATAGAAATTATTGTAAAGCGTTGGGAAAAGCATAGTATTGTATTTGCAACAATATTGTTCTTTGTAAACATTTAATGATCTCTATATATAAATATAAATATATATATAAATAAATATATGTGAGCCTGGAATGTTAATATTGCACATCTACTGAATGTAATTACTCTGATGTTTTCTGCCACAGGTCTCTGACCTCTCTAATGAAGCTGTGTTGGTTTGATTTGGGGGAGAGACAGAGGGGAGAAGAGTGGGCTTTTTGCTTTGGATGGGACAAGGTAGGGGGTTTCTGGCCAGTTATTTTGTTGTGATGTATTTACTGTGCTATGTTCCTTTATTTAACAGAGCGCTAATGTCTGTAAGATTTGCAACAATAAACTACAAAACAAAAATACCTCAGACAAGGCTGCGAATTTGCTCCTACTGACCTAGAGGCTGACTTGCCAGTGCTGAATACATAATTGGAAGGTGTCTGAAGTTCTTTTTTGCTACTTAGTCTGGAGTAAGTCTGTGTTTCTGCAGGTGTGAAGCAATGCTGCTGACTTTATTTTTAAAACAGCATTCTTTTCAGACAATACATGACACTAGTGCTCCTAAACAAAGCCAATTCCTAATCTAAGTGGCATCCCAGTTTTTACTGTGTGAAATGCCACTGTAATTGTGACAGAAATACTATTTCATTGACTGAATAACTTTAAATAGGATTTTTTCATATATGAGGCTTTCATAAAAATTGTTCACACTTAGAGTAATTTCTGAATTCACTGCTTTCCTTCAAATGTCATCAGCATGGTTTATTATTAAAGACCTAATACCATTTGAATAAATAAAAAGTAGAATTGTAATATGTCTGTCCTTAAAATTAATCCTGGAACTGCCTGTGCTAAGGTTAAAAAGATTTGTATAATGAGAGATTATGAAGAATATGCTTGTATTTGAAAGTCAACCAAAAAAAAGTCATCAAGGGAGTGTTTCTTCTGGTGAGGCTTCATAGGATTTTCTGTGCCTCGTAGGTTGTCATGAGTACTTTGAAACTACAGAAATGACATACTAAATGTACACCACAGCTGATTCCGAAGCCACTTAGTGGCTCTTCATAACATGAAATACAAACACCGTCAACATGAGAGAATGAAGTATTTCACCTTATTTGCTGAAATGATAGACCGAAGAAATCGTGAAGACCCTGGTAAAGAGTGCAGCAGGACAGGCTGAGCTTGCTTTCTGCATTTCCGTGTGCCAGCCTCCATCCTCCTGTTTATTCTTACCATTAGCTGTACACACCAATTTCTGTGTTAAAAACTTTTCTGCGTTTCAGTGGATAAACATAAGCCTTTACTTTTGCAGCACAGATAAAAATTTCACAGATTTGCTGTATTCACAGGGGACACGTTTCTTGCCCTCACCTTCGGTGTTTTCATGGTTTGGATCCAGACAGAGGACAAGCAGACCTCACCCCAGTTCCAGCACCCTGTAGTGCCTTGCAGGCTGAAGAGGTGATGCTGGTTACCTGTGGGGACTGACAGTGTCGGTGACAGGGCTGGGACTGTAATTTAAATAAATGTTCAGTGCAGAAGCATATGGAGCAATCCTGACCTAAAATCATGGTATGTGAAGAGTCGGTGATCCATGTGCCTGTTACCTGAGGAGGGCCAGGCCTGTGCTGTTCTGCTTTGTGCTGCTTCTACATCTGGACCTCCAGGGATGTCCCTTGGCCACAGGGTGAATTTAGATGGCTGATTATAAAAAAGGAGCCTGCAGGCAGCCCCATTGGTACTCAAAATGGCAAATACCACACAGCAGTACCTGTGTGTCCATGCCTTTGTCTAGAAGTGCCACAGTAAGGTCGCATGTGAACATCCCTTTTGTTTGACAGTAGAAATGATGAATAGAGTTCTAAGAAAATTCTTAATTAGTTCAAATTACCTAAATGGGGTAAAATGGATGGGATCTGCATAACTTGTGCCCTGCTTGATGCTGCGCAATCTGGGGTTTCCAGCACCTGAAGGAATATAGAATTAGCTATACTAGCTTCTTTCTTCATAGCGCCTGCTCTAATAAGCATTTTATTAAATATTCTAAGAAGTATTTTAAATGAGACTATACAGAGAGTATCTTTCTTCCCAGGATGGTAATAAGCCAGCACCTCCTGTTGCAAAACACCTGTGGCTTTTGGGTTTGGAGGTTGTTCTATCATTAAGACAAAAATAATGTTCGGCCATTAAGTGAGAAGTTCACTGAGCCAAAAGAGCACTTCTTCAAGACAGTTTTTATTTTTAGTACAGCTTGCACAACAACCTTCTTTTATAAAGAATAATTTTAGAATCCTGTACACCATTTTTTTACTAACTTACTTATCTGAAGGTCTGCATTTTATGACAGGAGATTTTAATTTAAACCAAAGTACCGAAAATTTGCACAGTTTTTCAATACTGCTTTTCACAGCTCCTTCCCCAAGGATGATGTATCATCATACCCCACAACTACACATTACCAAACTTCATAGAGATGCAGGTCAGTCATGTCTCACAAGCAGATGAGTTGCAACTGAGAGCCCAAAAAGGTCAGCTTGCAATCTGCCTGATAGTGTTTGTAGAATGATCTTCCCCTTTGGAGTCTGTGCATGAGAGTATTAAAAAAGAAGGTGATTATTGAAAAACCCATCCACCCACTTGCCAGAGATGATTTTCCCCTGCAGTATGTACATGTCTGACAGAAGTGCTCTGCTGAGGAATAACCAAAAAGCCTGCTCAAAGTACAGTTTCCCTGACAACACCAATAAGACTGTGAGGCCGTTCATGTTCTGCTCTTTGGCTTCTCCTCTCTGCTAGCTGTTCTCCCTCTGCGGTGAAAGTACTCAGGTCACCACAGCTCTCCAGGTACAGCAATCCAGGATGAAGTCTGAAAGGTAACACATGGACTCTCGGTGACATGGCTTGCTGGGCAGGTGCCATCGCCTTTAAAAAGAAAAAAAAGTTTAAATCAGTTTTGTTTTCAGGCTCTTCCATTAAAATAGGTTTTTACCCAGCTAGGAAGAAGCTAGTTGTAGTGCTGTCTGTTATGTTTAAAGAATAATTTAAAAAGCTATAAAAACCCTAGAATTTGCCGAGAAGGCATGGAAAAAGCAGTCCTAGTTGGGAAAAGGAATGGGCTAATTTTTTGTTTTGTTGTTGTTTGTGGGGTTTTTGTTTGGTTGGTTTTGTTGCCCCCTCAAAGATGCACAGGAATTCTCTCAGTCCAACCTANAGGGCATGTCTGGTATTGTTTAGAAGAAACCTAAATGTTGCTTCCTTGCAGAAGCCACTGAACTGCAATAACCTTCAGGCCTGTGTGAGAAATTAAATTCTCATAAGGAATCTTTTCCCCTCCTGTCTCTGTAAAATCTGTCAAGACTGTGGTGGGAAACCCCACTTTATTTGCAGAGCCTAAATGACACTGATGCATTTTGCATGAGAACCCAAACCAAAACCAGTTGTCATAGCAACATACTTGAGCTATGCATGAATTAATTCATCTACGCAAATGGTCTGTAAGTTACTAAAACGTTTGTTTGATGAAGTGTCTGAAACTTCTGGATATTCATTCCATTAATGTAGGCATGTATTTTCTATTTTCTGCTTTTCTTTCTTTAGTACTAGGTCTTATTTTTATCCCAGGAGCCAATCACAAAAAAGTTGCTTCTGGTGGGTTTACATAAAAATTTCCTTGCCAGCCTCCATTCCTTCTGGTTTGTAATAGCAAATGCTCATTTATAACATCATCTCCCTCTCCCCTGCCACACTCAGTATAAAATGCTGTCATGTTATTTACAGTTCATGATTCCTCCACAGAAGACTGACTCAGTTTTTAAATACACACATACTCTGTCTTCTGGCTGATAGAGCAAGAAACGTCACAGCCTCTCACACACTCCCTACATGCAACTAAAGCACTGAAGGAAGCCAATTTGGTCCAAAAACTCTGACACACAGACTGGCAAATGTAAACCTATACTTCCAAACCAGGGGCAGTGGGTTTCCACATCACCTGATAAATACAAGTAATAAAACTACCTGCTCAAGGAAAGTGGCACTGGTGACAGCTTCTGCCATATGTTTCTCATCTGATTTTAAAACAGACTTGATATTTTCCACCAAGTCATGTATGTCTGGGCTCATGCTGCAGGAGGACTGCTCAAGGATCCATGCCACACGCTGTTTAGTGTCCATATAAGACTTATAGTCAATCAGAGATTGGGGTCTTCCCCTCAAAGCTCTTGCTCTTGAATTCTTCCGCAGGGTGACAGCATTCAGTGGATTTACATCATTGAGTGTTGCAGTTTCACAGCTGAGCACTGTCCCTGAAGACAAACATGAAACAAAGCAAACAATCCACATGGTTCACTGTATTCCTGGATATTTCACTCCAGATTCATTGAGGATGCAGTGCAGTTTAACCATATAAAACTACAGTCTGGCATGGTCAGGGTGGTATGGAAGGCTCCTTCTATTGGATTTACACAAAATGCCTGTAAAATAGTCATACATAGCTATGGTTGAGTGCATATGACATGTCAAAGGGTCTGGAGGGACTCTTCACCTTTGGAAAGCTCTTCGTCATTTTGTGTACATTGGTTCCTTTCTCTTGTTTTTGATCTGAAGAGACTCGAAATGAGTGTTGAGTGTTAATGTAAACATAAAGGTAGAAGGCTTTTATGACTCTCGTAAACTCTTTGTAACTTTTAGTTATTAGCAGTCAAGAGGACGAGCTGTAAAATACTGAAAATAACTACCTGTCAAGCTGGAAGCTAGTAATACTACAAAGTGGAAATTCAATGGGGAAAAAAAAAAAACAAACCCCTACCAAAATATTCAAAATTAACCTTGCAAGGACTAAACAAAACGCAATACAGAATCAATTTCACTGCCTTTCATCCAAATAAAAATTCACTGCCTTTGGTGTAAACAAGTTATCAGATTTTGACCCCATTAAAAGGTAAAAAAACCCTAAAAAATCTAAAACCGCACCTACAGATTGTTCAAGAAGCCACTTTAATGTTGGCTTCACACCAAAAAATGCCAGGAGGAGGTGCAAAACTTCCCAGCAAGAAGAGCTACTTCCATTGTTGCGGTTGAGTTCCCTTTCTGCAGCACTCATGACTAACTCTCAGATCTGCTGCTGAACAGACCTAACCTCAGTAACACCGAGCTTAAAGCTTCCAAATGCTTCTGACATGGAGCCTCTCTACAGCAGAAACACTCTGCTTTCACAGCTATGAATAGGCTCTGTGTCATGTAACTATTGCTTCAGCAGCAGATTCTCTGGGCTGCTGTGGTGGAGGTTGATAGGAGGAGAAGAGAAAGCACATGATACAGCAGGGCCATGAAAACATTCCACAAAAACAGCAAGTGTAATCCACATAGGCATGCTCCCAATATCCAGAATAAACGGCTGTTACTAACATGCCCCATTGGCGCTTAACATTTTGAGTGCTAGAATGTATCAGCAGCTACTGTGGAGATTCCAATATCCTGTAGTGAAAACTTCAAGACCCCTGACCGGTGTGTTTTTCAAGACTGTCAGCAGTGTCACGGACTCTGTAGTCACATTAGCAGTTTTCCCACAGCAACGGAATTAGATTACTGACACCAAAGCAGTTTCATCAACTCTCCACCATGGGTTGTATTGAGTTTTTGGCGGGTTTTTTTGATGGTATGAGGATTGAGAAAAGGGGAGCAAATTTATAGGCCAATACCTAATTCCCAAGCCAATTTTGCTTTAAATGGCTCACACTGACAACTGCACTTGTAAGATTTTAGATGTCAGTGCACTGAGAAATCCTGTGTGCTCTCCCTCCACGTTTTCCACCACCCCTCCCTCCTACCCAGACTAGCTGCCCAGATTCAGCTACAGAACCTGTTACTGGATGTGAAAACCTAAAGAGCAGCAAGACTAAGGAGTTAGGTGGAGAAGGCTTGGCAAAGCACAAACTACTGTAATGTAGGTACTCTGTTGGGAGGCAGAAGTTGATTTCTGCGGGTACTAGGTTCAAGACACCAAACTTCTGAAGAGCGTTCTTTTAAAGAACCATTACACAATCACTGACAGAGAAAAGGGAGTCACCTTGAGGCAGCTGGCAGTGCAGAAGTACAGGGTCACTTTTAGATCGTTTCCGCAAGGGATCGAAGGCTCTCCTGTTCACTCCTGCAGGCACGCAGTTTGCATTTGAAGGGGAGGGGTTCACTCTGCTGGAAGGCTCCCGAATTTCTTCAGCTGAATAATCAGGAACAGAAGAGTAAAAGTAGTCAAAATAAAGCAAATCTGTAGAAGCTGTTATTAGACATTGATTTTTTTTCCCCATCCCACCTGCAAATCTGTAATGACTGGACACAAAAGTCTAGAGGTGCACATATGTGTGCACATTTACTGAACAGTAACATTGGTCTAAACCCTGTTTAAATGTTTGTAGAAACCTGTTCAGCCTTATGCAACTGGAGTAGCAAACGACTACAGTCTAGTACAGCCTAAAAAATCACCTTAAACTACCTGATCAGAGAGAAGGGCGCTCCAGCTTAACTGGAGAAAAACTAAATCTCACAGAGCCCCAAATCCTCCTGCTTATAAGCAGCTGTACCAAGATATGACAGCATATGGTCAGAGAGGTCAGTCACCTTTTTGCAATTAGGTAGCTTGTAAATCAGTCCCTAAAAAGGAATTAAAATCTTTACTTAAATATTTTCCTGGATTCTTGTGATATGTTATATCCTTCCCACTCCTCCTTTTCCTAAGAGTGAAATTATATGCTGCAATTTCATGAACAGGACAGGATGAAGCTCTGTACGTTTCTCACTAAGCTTGGTTCTGTACCTCCATCTGGTGGTACCTGGCATATTACAGAAAACAATTTTCTTGCTCATGCAGGAGTTAAAAAAAATTGTAGTGGGCTGCCCCTGGCTGGATGCCAGGTATCCACCACAGCCACTCCATCACTCCCCTCTGCAACTGGACAGGGGAGAAAAAATATAATGAAAGGCTCATGACTTGAAATAAGGACAGGGAGAGATCACTCATCAATTACCATCACCGGCAAAACACACTCAGCTTAGGGATATTAGCTGAATTTATCAAAAAACGAGCAGGATAATGAGAAGTAAAACAAATCTTAAGAACACCTTCCCCCAACCCTCCCCTGGGCTCCATCTGCTGCCCTGCAGCGGTGCAGGAAGGGGGGTTAGAGTCAGTTCATGACACATTGTTTCTGCCGCTGCTCAGGGAGAGGAGTCCATCCTCTGCTCCAGCACGGGGTCCCTCCCACAGGAGACAGTTCTCCAGGAATTTCTCCAGCATGAGTCCATTCCACAGGCAAGAGTTCTACATAAAATGCTGCACACGCTTGGTGTGTTACTTTGGAGAAGTTGTTTGTTTGTTTGTTTGTTTTTAAATTCTGAAACGATTAATGAACTGATTTCATGATCTTATGATAATTCTTAATAATGTTAATGTTTCAGATGTCATTATTCTTAATAATGTCAGTGTTTCAGAGAGATAATTGTCTTAAGGTGGTGTGTACTGGAAATGCATACACCTAGTTGGTGGTGATACGGAGCATCTATCAAGCATTTCCTGCCACCAGCAAAAGGTTGCATGCCTGCCTACTACAGTCAGCAAGGAAAGTCCCATTCTGCTTGACAGGAGTGATTATGAAGTCAGTAAAACTATTTTAGCTGGCATAAAGAAGCTTAGAGCTCCTCCTGCAGCCAGCAGTCAGGATTCCCCTTGCTCTGCTGGCAGAGTAGTGCGCAGCTTTAACTTCCGTCGGGAGCTATGCTCAGTTGATCAGCCCTGATGATGCCAAGGGAATCACAGCATCATACACAAATGTATGACAGCCTGCCAGCATAAACCGAAAGTTCAAGTTTTATTTATTGACTGCTACACTGCACCAGCTGAGACAGCCCACAGACTTCCTCTGCCATAATTCCAACATAAGCCCCTAGTTTGTATTTCCCTCCTGCTGTGTGCCCAGCTGGCAGCTCAGTCCCTCACAGTCACTCACTCTTCCCCAGTGATATGGGGAGGAGAATTGGAAGGACAAAACTGGCAGAACTAATAGGCTGAGATAAGGACAGCTGGAGTGAGGTGGGCAGAAAAAACCTCAACAAACTCAAAGGAAAACAAGTGACACAAAAGCAATCACCCACCACTAGCTGACTGGTGCCCAGCCAGTCCCTGAACAATGACAATGCTGGAAAACTCCCCCCAGGTCACAAATCCAAACCAGCACCATAGGCTGCTATGAAGAAAATTAACTCCACTCCAGCCAGACGCAGTACACCTCCTCAAATTTAAATAAAGGTAGAGATACTACTCAGTGTATTTCTTTTTCTTACGTTCTAGGGAGCCTTGGCATCTAGAAGAAGCAGTGTTAATTTTCTTTCTAAAGAGACTTACTTTATTTTTTTATCTGAATTTAACAGGCAGGCTGATAATTAAAAGTCTCTTCACAGATAACTTTGTTAAAAAAAATACTGGACAAACCAGTTAAGACGATGGAGAGAAGGGTACACGTTGCCATATGTGCTCAGGTAGGTCTAATTCTTGCAAAGGAAGTTTTTAAATACAAATGCCTCAAACAATGTCTCATCAGAGCCTTTTTTAAAACAAAACAAAACAGAAAAGAGACTTTCCTGACTGTCTTTCACTGCAGGTGCATTTTCTGTGGTAATTTTTTCCTGTTTCTCTTTCTCATAACTTTAAGCAAGTCACCATGTACCTTTGTGTTTGATAACCTATTTTTGTTTGAACTCAAGAAGCTTGGAGAAAGCAACAGAAGTTTTACAAGTAAGAAAATTTTGAGAAAGAAATCCAGAGGAGCTGTAGCAAAAGGTTTGATTCTGGTTATCACAGCTGGTAAGACACCAGAAGCATCCAAGTGCTTGTTTTCAGAGGTTTCAGGCAGACTGTCAGAGTTAAGGAGGACTTTAACAGAGTTGACATTTGGCTAAAATCTGATTTTACACAAATTCTTTTTTCCCCCTGACTCCACATAACAGGAACAATTTCAACTAATGCAGTTCAAACCAAAATTTTTTTATAGTTTGATAAGTAGGTTGGGGGAAGACAAGCCACAATCAAATAAATTTTTTACACAATAAAAATAAATACATAAAAAATAAATAAATAATTTCAGGCTTCCCCCTGGCCCCAGCCTTCACTCTCTTGTGGTGTGAATATTGCACACGAGACAATCTTGCTGTAATGGCCAAGTTCAAACAAAAATTGGAACACATTTTCATGGACTGTACTGGAAAAGCTGGAAGTTAATAATGTTTAACCACTAGCATACATTGCAGCAAACATAAGGCTAAAAACAACCTGGAACCATAGGCTGTTTCCTAAAACAGCGCAGAGCAAATCTTGATGTGGTGTCCAAGAGTAGTTTAGCTATCCCCTGTACCAGGATGCAGAAACTATTTAGTAATTCCTCCAGTCCAGGCTGGATAATGGAGTAATTCCCGGTTTAGCTCCACATAGTGCAGCATTATTCTATCCTTTTCCTGGTTTTACCAGCAACAAAATGTTAATAGGCACCATCACATACACTAAACAAGTGGAAGCACTGGAGCTGGACATAATTTCTTGCAACATATGTATATAGTGTCAAAAACTAACTGTAGTTACTAAAAAGGAAATATATGTTTCTTTTTGTATCTTACATGAAAACAACTTTTTATGCTTGTAAATATTTTAAATATTAAGCCTTGTTCCCATTGCCCAAAACAATCATGATTCTGTATCTCTGGCTTGCAGTATGGTGGCTGTCTTTCAAAGAACTAATAATGCTGCTGCTATATTAAGTTGTATGTGTTGGATAGAACATTCTAGAACAAACTTTAAAAGGTACTTTTTACCTTGAGAAGACTGCCTGTCACTTAATTCCCATGAATCAACATCTTCCATGCCATTTATTTGAAGCACACCTCCCTGGAATAAAATGCAAAAGTTGAAAAATCACAAGTCACAATCTTTCTGCAACATCCACCTTAGAAATGGAACACTTTTTCTTAACTGCACAGAGACTGTGTGATAGGAGTTTAATTCCATGGCAAAATCAAGGCCAGTAAATGTCTAATATTCATGTTCATCATCCAGGCAAGCCAATTTTATCCTATACAGTATTTTCTGGGAAAAAGCACCCACCTTTTGAAAACACCAGTAAAAAGGGATCACCAGTGACGGCAAAACCTTGGCCTAGACCCCCATGGGATGAGTGCAGGTACATAAGTGAAGTAAAGCAAGGAGGTCTTTTAGAATAACCAGCAACAGGTATGCTCCACATTGCTTTTTGCTCCTTCTCCCATGCCTGGTCAGTTTTCCAACTGGAGAAAACCTTTCAGTTCTAGAGGTAAGTGATTAATTAATTAATTAAACTCTTTGGTGAAATTTACATTTGTAATCAAATGTATCCTCCTGACTTATGTTTACCATGCTTCAGTGCAACCTCTCCCTTACAGTGGAAAAAACCAAATCAGACTTTAAACTCCTGTGGCCCATACCTGCTCAGAGCTGTTGGAGCTCCAGACAGTTTCATAAGGCGGAGGTGGGTCCAGACGGCAGAACACTTCAACCCCTTTGATTCGCGTTCCATAAATATAGGGCAGTGAAATCACGTCAGAGACAAGTGTGCTGCAATAAATAACATGGAGCAAATCTGTCAGTATGGCTTTCCAGCTGCAGAAAAACATCATCTGCTACCAAACTCCACTGGCTTTCCTGTGCCAGCTCAGATGTTGGGATCTAAGTCACAGATAATGGACTTGCCAGGATCTGCAAGACATTGTCTCAGAAGATGGCAGGGAACTGCTCCTTAGGACGTGCCTCTCCAGTGTGTTCCCCAGAGTTCAAACATCTTTGGGCCTAGGAACCCAATTCAGTTCTACTTCAGAGATTCAGTTTTGTTACAAAAGATTAAAATACAGATTGTTACTCAAAATGTGAGAGCCTAGCTCTGAGTTCTGTGAACCACTGAATTATAACCTAAATTCAAGATACTTCTGATCTGGTGATTTAGGTTCAGATACAGCTGCACAGAAAAAGCCAGATTCAAACTAAAGGCTGTTTTTGTGATGACACAGGAATATTATGGTTGATCAATCCACAAAGGCTTACATGAGGCAAATGCACCTCATGGCTGACCTTACTCCTCAGATTCCAAAGAGCTCTCTGAAACCTTAAATACAGCAGAAATCCCAAAGACCTTTTGCTGCAACATCCTTCTCTTAGGAGGTAGCTCTGAGAAGGGAAAAAACAGAACAATGCCTCAAGGAAAACTTAATTTTGACAAACATATACTTACATTACCCCAGGAACACTGTAACAAAGTGTGGTGGTGTCTTGGGCTGACTTT
>VZTA01027957.1:18297-49018 GCA_013398855.1 Mohoua ochrocephala | reverse complement strand
CCTTACTAGCCTGGAGAGTTTTCTAGTCATGTCCCTTACCTGAATCCCTGGAGGACAGCAGACTTCCCTGTGGATGGGGTCCAGTCAGCATATCAGGTCTTCCACTCCCCTTAGAAAGGAATTATCTATGACAACTACCCTTCTTTTCCTCTTAACACAGGAGGTTGCAATGCAGGATATAAATTGTGTTGCCCTAGGCAGTTCCTCCATCCCAGCAGGACCTTGGTCCTCATCATCAGTAGATTGTCATTCTGGTTCCAGGGCTTCATACCTGTAGCAAAAAGTACCACTCCTACTTGTCACCGTCAAATTTCTAGGAGGAGGATCCTTCCTCCTAGTATGGGCACTGACCAGTTTCCAGCCTTCCCTGTTCAACACGCTCTCGACTAGCTGCTTGACAGGGTTCTGGGTCCACCTGGTTCTTAACTACAATGGAAATTCAAGACTCCTGAGACTGTGGTGTCTCTGAGAATAGCCTATCAATCTCTTGCTCTTTTTCTCAAGTTCCTTCACCCAGTGAAACAGCTATTCCCAGGGCGCAGCTCCGTCACCAAAAGGGCAGGGCCCTCTTTCTGTCTTGATCCCTCTTAACAGCATCGAATCTCTCCTGGTCCTGCCTAGCTGCAAGCAGGAAATGCAAAGCTCTTTTTAATATTTTAGTGATATAGAACCAAGTCAGGAACTTTATAGAAACGCTGGTATTAGTCCAGGAGTCCTCATACCAGGAGGTATGAAATGTGCCTGTCCCTCCTGACTGTCAGTCCATGAAAGAATTAGATCTTCAAAAAAAAAGAAAAGAAATCACAACAAAGCTCTGTTCAAGATATCTCAGCTTCCAAAGACTTAATTTTCTGAGACAAGAGAGCAGTATGTTGACATGCTTTAAACCTTATCAATTTTGCTACCATTTTCACTAATTAGTAAAATAAATTTTATGTGCTCCAAGTTGTGCATTAGTCAATCAACATCGAATAAGGCTGCCAGAGGAACTCTTTCAGCTCTTAGACACGTTAGTTACACCTTTTCAAACTGCAATAATTTTAATTCCTTTTTTTTTTTAAATTGAAAGTTTCTTCAAAACCGAAATTTCTGAGAGCCTTGTTTGTCTGATATTCACAAGAACAGTAGAAATCTTGGGTCAGACCTGTAGGGCTGCTATTTCATCTCTCTTCAGACATAGACAATAAAGGACTGAATAAAGGAAGAAATACTGATCACAAGGAAATGGTTGGGAAGATACACTGGGGAATAAGCCAACTTTCTAAGTGTATTAGAGTTTAAATAGGAGTACAGGATGAACCAGTTTTTTGGTTCACTGGTCAAGAAAGTAATTACGTCTGGCTTGACCCAAAGGATACTTATATATTTTTCCAATGAACTTAACATTTAAAAGAATTATTTCTCCCAGACAAAGCAATTACTTTGATAATGAGCATATTGACATATTTTTGGTTTACTTGGACTTTTGCAAGTCAACAGGAAGTGCAAATTAGTGTTTCTGTCCTGCTGGAGAAGGTTGGGGATGCTCTGTCCCTGGCTCTGGCCCTTCCACTTTTCCCCACAGGAGGCACACACACTTTTCCCCATGCTTTTGTTCAATCAACAGAGCTGATTTTCATTTGCATTTCCAGGTGAACTTGGTGTTTTCGTCAGTTCAAGATTATTGCTTTTTAAGGGTAGGAAAGGTCTTAACACTAAGCATGTGCTAATGATGTGAGAGTTGAGCTGGGCAAGGGGGCTTCACCCAGGAGGGTCAACTTTATGTTCAGGAACATAGAGAAGAAATAAATGGAGACTGAACACCAGAAAAAGATATTCAGTTGATACTATGTCAAGCCCTGTCCCTTGGTTACAACACATTTTGCATAGTACAGGGAATATTTAGGCATTAGCATAAGGATGGGATACAGTATATAGATGTTTGACATTTCGCATCTCTATGATGCTAGGAAACCCTTGCTGAAATAGTTTAATAAGCCAGAATTAATATCTCACTTTCCTATGAAAATGGAAGAAATCTTCCTGCTAGTGTTGTCTGGAAGAGAAATGTTCCCCTGAACAAATCTCAAGGCAGCTTGTAGCTGGAAACTTTAGCTACAATGTTGTCAAATTATAAAAGTTAAATAGCTTTTCTGGGGGGTTTTTGCCATGCGTCAAAGATGTTTGAGGCAGTTCCTCAAAATAATTTGCCTGTACACTTTGCAACACATGCTGGAATTTCCCTTCTCCTCCTCCACTCTCATTTCACCCCTGAATTCAAACCCTGGTGAGCACAATCTGTACAAGATATCATATTGTGATATTGTACTGTAGTATTATAGTACTACATTGGAAATTCTATTGTGTAGTTAAAAATACATATGTTCAAAACATTCTTAAATCAATGTGGTAGATTTTCAAATCATCTTGCAATTTATGTTGTCTTCATTGTTATAGCATTTATAGGTTTTTTTAGACAAGTATTTTTCACAATGGTACAACAGGATAAAGTCATGCTACTCATAACATCACTTATTTGTTTATTACTTCAAGGAGTGTTTTAAAAATCCTGTATTCTTTTACTCAAACATTAGTTTCTTCAATCCTCTTGGGAACCAATGCCATAAAAACCAACACTGCAAACAACATGCATGCCAGAAAATGAGAGCACCTCTGTGATTACAAGCTGACCTAACAGCTCCTCTAACTTACAGCTTTTCATTTTAATGTTCTCTGTCTTTGTAACAGTTTGTATTTTATTATTCACTTTTAATTTTTTCAGAAACCAGAAAAAGTAAAACAGTGTTCCAAGATGTATTGTACATCTGCAAACACTACCTATTAAATCTGAAGTAATTGTCTTCCGCTATCTTTGCCTGAGGTCTTACCCTATTAATTCCAGTAGTCACAAGCTTTAGGGGTTTCCTTTGTCCAGGCACCTTTTCACTTGATTCTTACTTAATAAACTGTCCAGGGTCATGTGCTATTACCAATCCCTGTCTAAAAAAGCATCTTTTTCCCTCTAGCTTTTGCCTGGCATAGCCGTTGAGTCACAAGTAGAATTAAAGTAGTTTCAAGGTTTAGATGCTTTGACAGACCTCTCTACATCTACAAATGACTATCAGGTTTTGAAAGACATAGTTCATGCATGTCTTCCCTTAAATGTCACCACCATCTGCACTTTTACTGTCCAGATCCAAGAAATTTTATTATTTTTTCTCTTCTTCGTTCTAAGTGTCACTGCCTCTTTTGATGAAGTTGTCCTTGCTCACCGCTGGTGTGGCAGCAGAGCTGGGCATGCCACCCTGCTTCCAGTTTCAGTCCTGCCCTGCTGTGGGTAAGGCCACTGAGCCCCACAAAGCCCAGCTAGGAGGGATGAGCTTCTGGAATGCAGCTACTGCTGTCAGTCACCAAACTCCAGGCTGCCATCGTGGCCCAGCCTTCAAGCCATGCTGTGTATTTAAGAGATAAGAGCTAAGTAGTTCAATGTATTCCCCTAGTTTTATTCTCTCTGCTTGGAGGATTTGCAGTAAAGCCACCACTTATTGCCAATATTGATTGACTGTTTTGATAATGATACTCACTTAAGATCTGCTGCTGTATAAACATAAACTGTCACAAGGCACTAGGAAGAAGTGTCAGTCTCCATCAACCTGGGCTGGCTGGTAAACAGTAAACTAAATGAAGAAAATTGTGTGTCCTGACTACTCAGTCTGTGTGCTGCCCAGGTCTTCAAATAGCATTTAAATGTTTTGGATATGTAAAAATAAAGCATTTCACTTGGATGTTCAACTGGGCAAGCCGATTTGTGCCAGTTAATTTAGGCACTTGTTTAAAATATCTCAATTTCTATTTAAAAATTCAATTTTTAAATAGAAATTGAGGAGGTGAAAAGGGAGAAAGCCAGTCAAAGCCATGGGGCTGACAGCCCTATCATGCCATTCCACTGCTCTGAGGCCAGTAGTCACGTCAGAGGTCTGTGTTTCCTCTTGCAGTCATCACAAGTCGAATGTCCTGAGAAGGCAATGGAAGAAGACAAGCACCAGCCTTGACTTTCTCCATTTAAAAGAAGGTTTTCTGGTACATACAGATCAGAGGTGAATTTACAGTGTCTTTCCAGGCTAACTGCCTGGCATAGATGGCTTCATGGATTCACCACTATCATTGTTCAGCTTCTGAAAGAAAAAAAAATATTTCTAGTTATTTTGCTGGAATGAGGTTTCCAAAAGTATTCAGTCATGAATCCATTCAGTCACGACTCCACATCTCACTGGCTTTTAAGTAATTGTAGTGAGAAAAGAAAGCTGGGAGTTCATTGAGGTTCTTCAAATTCCCGAACAAAACAAACCCTATAGACCAAAACCTAAACATTTATTGCTAAACAGACTGTACTGGGAAACTTACCACCACTTTTTATGAGATTTCTTCGATCTCCCAGCAGAATTGGAAGGGACACTGATTTTAAGCTACCTTTGGCGTGCTTGCATTTTTAGCAATCTTCCTTAACATGAATAGTCACATTTACAAAGAAAGGCTGTTTTCACTATAGCTACTGGACCTCAAGATATCCCCTCTTAGTCAAAATAGGGGCTACTGAGGAAATCAAGTGGATGAAACACTCAGATAAAGCTCTTTTAATACACTTTACAGTGTATGGATCACACTATTCTGTATGTTAGTCATAATATTTCCCTCCACTCCAAATAAGCATAATCTTAAGAGGAAAATAAACCCCAGCATTCCCACATACGTCTGTTGCTGTATGCAAATGAAACCAGGATATGTATTGGATCAAGTTATCTGAGTTTTGAAACATTCCACTCTAACTCTTAGTCAGATGCTTTGCTGTGTGTCTTATATTCCTTACTAGTTCATTCTTCTGCTGTTCTTGTGCGTTTAGATTATTATCTGAAGGGATTTAGAAGCCATCCCTAATAACACATCTGTATTCCTGAATATATTTCAGCCTGGTACCTTCAGTGTTAACACCCACGTACACATCAAAGGTTTGCATTTGGCAGGAGCAACTGGGCAACCAAATGAGTTGCTTAGAAATTTACAGTAATAGTAGGCAACAGTATTAAATCTGCTGTTATAGTTTGGTTTGTAAAAAATTTAAAAGTAGAAACTACTATACAAAAATCATTTTCATAAACTTAACTGGAACTGCAAACCCAACTTACACCAAAGTTTTGAAAGTAGCTGGTGTGGTCCCGCATTCACATAGCTGTTGTCTATTGAAGCCTTCCCCCAGCAAAAAGAAAAATAAAATTGCTAGCTCTGTTGTCTTTAGAAAGCATTTTGTATTATTGCTGCATTATAGTTTGAAATTAATATGATTCTTAAATCCCCTGATACGATGCAGAGTAATTGCGCTTTCATGACCTTCCCTGGCAATGCCAATTATCCAAGCTCACAAATCCTACATGGGAAGACCATAAGTTCAGACCTCTGCCGTGTTTGTGAAAATGAGTATTTCCTTGTTATCAACAGAAAATCTCTGCATCCTGCTGCACATAGAGACCTTCAGGAATGTTTAATTCAACCTCCTGTTCTTCTTCAGCTGCATTGAATTTGAGCTTAGCTGTGTCTCCTTCAAGGTACTGCACATTTCTCTTACTCCTCCTTTCTCTCCTACACAATTTCTTTTTGATTCTCCCCTTGCACATATTAACCCATGTGGCCTTTGGCTGTAGCATGAGAGAACCTTCATGGCTACCCTGAAATTTTCTTATCAGCCCTCTTCTGAACCAAGAGGATGTTCCTTTCACTCAAGACAGTTTAGATCAAATAGTGCTTGTTTGCACTTGCCAGTTCAAGTTCTCTGCTTCTGTTATTGTTGACTACACTAAGCACCAGCCGTCAGGAGGCTCTATCTAATTTAAGATGCTTTATGTTGTGATCAGTAGACAAAAGAGCCTAACATTTTTGAAAAAAAACACTCAAGCGTCTTTTTGTATCTTCTTCTGACCGTGCCTTATAGAATTAGACAAAACCTTGCAAGAGGAGAAGGAACTGCTTTTGGTGACACAGAAAGAATGTTGCTCTTCGCTGGCATGTGTGTGGAGATAAAGATGAAAAATCTCCAGCCTAATTTTTAATAACACGTACAGCCGAGAGGGAAAACTCACAGTACTGTGATATCAGACACACTGAACTGCACATACCTATAAAAAACACTGCATCTCCATAGCACTTTACAGAAAGGATGGTGGTACTACGTCAAAGGTGAGACTTGATCGTCTTTCAGGTCTTTTCCAACCTTAGTGATTCTATGAGTCCGTAACCTTTGCCATTCACCCATCTTCTCCTGTATGCTCAGGAGAGATGATGGGTTTTGTAGACTCTCCAAAGGTCTGCAGTCTGCAACATGAGTGGAGGTGCTGAGCCCAAGGGCAGGGAGAGGATGCAGAGAGGTGCTTGCCAGCACTCCTCCTCTCTTGACTTGATCTTGAGTCTTCAGTTGTACAAACTGCGTATGTCTCTCACCCAGTCTGCACGCTCCCTGACCTTTCTGGGCTGCTGGAGGAGCTGGTGTGTGTCTGGGAGAGAGTCAGAGAGCTACTGAGAGACACAGCCAGACCTGTGACTCTGAAGTGTTTCCGTGCCCATCCCTACAGTCACAGGAACATTTGTGTAGGCACAGAGCCTTAAATAACCTGGTCCGCAGGTCACTGAAAAGTTAGTGCATGAACACAGGCCAGCTGGTGCATTCTGAATGAGATTCACTGTGCAGTGAGGCACTGTCATGCTGAGAAGCAGCCGCCATGTCCGGGTGAACTGCTATCTGAAGGGACTCTAAATTCCCAAGAAATCTGGGCTTTTATTCGGGCTATTATGAAAGGGACCTCAAAATTGCAAAATGAAATCAAAGTAAGAAAGATATGCAATGTTTTTAGTACTGTATAGTTTAAAATAAAAATGTACCTAAAAACATAATCAAAGGTAAAGGTTCCTTGTCAGGTTTGCAAAATCCATCAAGTGACAGCAGGTGTTTAACCCACTGCATGGACGATGTAAAGAGGGAGTATTACAGGGCATTACATCTGTGCCATGTGGCTGTGTTGAGAGTAATGCTTGGTTCTACCTTTTTGACTCCCAAGCTGCTGTTACCACTGCAGCTTCTGCACCTCACGGCTGTAGATGTTTGAATTTAACACAGACAAGGGCTGTCAGGGTCGTGCGATGTTTGACAGACTGCACAATTCACGTCAGGATTTTCTTTTTCTGTACAGTAGTTGCTAACAGGAACATAACAACCTCCTACTGGTTTTGTGCATGTTTAGTCTCTGAACAGCATGAAGACATTGATGAGTGATGAATAGAAGCTCCTTTTCTGTTGCTCTGTAACTCCACTGGTGTACTTGGACTTTAAATCAGCATTCTCTCTGGCTGGTACCCTGTGCTTGATGGACCTGCACATGGGTGCAATGTAAACGGGAGAATCTGGACAGGAGCTAGACATAAGCATTTCCTGTGCTATGAGTTCATTAGCAATGTTAAAAATATATTACATGATTTTACCTTGATTTTCTCCACGACCACCCCCAAAATTGTCAGTCACTGAAAAATGAGGGGACAGGCGTGTTTCACCTACCTAGGGAGCCTGAGTAGTAGAAAATCTGTGCAGTTCTGATGCCCATGCAGGAATCACGAGGCCACTCCAGGACACAATGGCAAAACATCTCTTTAGAAAACACAAAAGATTTCTCTCGTTAGCAATGGGGCATCCAGTAACAATCAAATGATTGTGTGTAGCCTCTTTTGGAAAGAAAAAATTCCACATACAAACTTGGACAAGGTAAATGCAACCAGTTGCAATAGGTTGAGTTTGGATTAAGGTCATTTCATTTAGGGTTTTGGGTGTGGGCTTGTGGGGGTTTTTTCCTACCCAAAGCAACTTAGTTCTGATATTCAACTTGAAGAAATTCATTATTTGCCCCACGGTCTGAATTAATCAAATTAAAGGAAAGCAAAATTGGGTTTTTTTGTCCTTTTTATTTCCACTAGAGAACATACCATAAGCTACAGCTTTTTTTGTTTTCAATTTTAATAAACTCGAAGGGTAATTTGCCAATAACAATTATAAACTCACTGAAAAATAGCAGTGTCTGAATATTAGCTGTAGAGCCTAGAAGTCTCTTTAGAAATACTCACAATCTTTTAATTTATACATCAAAATTTTGCCACAGTTTTATGAAGTAGGATGATAATATGGCGTTTGAGACCTTCAAAGTTCTTTGATGATTGCAACAAGTGTTAATAACAGATTAACACCTCCGAAGGCTGCTCTGAAGTTCCTTAAAATCCCTAGCAATATAGTGTCCATAGGCCTTGGCAGTGGTGTTAGCTGCTCACAATGGTGCAGGACAAGGATGCAGAGTCAGAAGAGCTGGACCAAGGGAGACCCTCAAACAAAACCCCTCCTCTGTATGGCTGAGAGTAATGTTCAGGCCAGAACTAAGCAGGAAAATGTGGTCCTGTTTTATGACACAGGTATTTTTCAGCTTCCTCTACAAGAAAATACTAGTGAAACTTTATTGTTTTCCAGCAATTAGTTAGAAAATGAAAGGGAAAATATGCAAGCGGAGGTGCACAACTCCTTTGTGTTACAGTGACTGGCTGGAAATTTGGCGTTTAAGCATTGAAACCTAAAGGGAGATCATCAAAAGTTCCTATTCTGGGAAAGAAAGATAAATGAAATCTCTGCATCTAATCGTTTTTCCTCATCAGTCTTGTCTGTGACTGAGATGACATTTCGAGTATGACAGAAATACATTCTGCTCTTGTTATAAGACTCTCTGCTATAATAGACTTTGACATAAATCCGTGCTATCATGCTTTCTTGTGCCATTAGAACTCATGACACCCTTGTTACAACAACATCGTTTACAATATTCCAAACTAAACTGCAGATATTGCTGTAAGGGGATGTTCACTCTTGTTTTCAAGTTTTCCCAGACTACATACATTATATGATTCTGGGTTTTAGATATTCAACTTTAAAAACCAGGTTTCCACTTACAATGATTGAACATTACTTAATTTTTCAAGTCAGATTCTTTTGCACAGTTCCAAGGGCCTACAATATGATTTATAGAACTGTTGAGAGCGAATGGCATGAACAGCCTTATCCATGTCAGGATTTATGAACCTCAGCCATTTGGATCTGGATTGCACCATATTTACGTGTGTCCCACATACAAGTAACCTGATCTGCAGCACAGCCTCTACTTCCAGGATCACAAGGATGTGTCAGGGCCCCACCTCCATTCCCTTGGAATTACCGTTTGAAAATCAAGCTCTTGCAGTATATCCCACTTATATGCTTCTCATTCAGCTACAAACCCTAAAGTCTTATTAGCCCTCTTTTATACCTTCTTTATACTTAGCTTAAATAAGATCAAAATGCAAAAAAAACACCCCCAAATCTGTACAAGATCCAGGAGAGAGAAGAGAAAATAAATATATTTTTGTCTATTTTGAAAACCTTTCCCTAAAATTTTGTTGGACTGACAAATCTTTTTTTTTTTTAAATGCAACCTTTTAAGAATTTCAGGATTTATTATGAATAGGAAAGAAAACAAGTACCCCCAAACCCATTGTGCCTGAGGAGAGAAACAAAAGTTTTAAAAGGCAGGGTGGAAATACACTTTCATTACTCCTGCCTTTTCTTCTTGGAGAGAAAATGGGGAAATATTTCTGCTACTTCTCCATTTCCTCCTCCTTTTCTGTAACTGGACACTGGAAAAAATTTGAGGTGCAGGGAGCAGAATTTCACATGAAAACAAAATCTAGTTCTTTAAGATGGACATCTTGCAGGACACCTCCTCATGCCACAGAGTTCAGCATTGGCAGGCTGCAGCACAGATGTGTGAAACAAGCTGGGGAGGAAGCACAGTCACCCCGCATTGTTTCTCAGCCCTCTGTGAGCCCAAATAAATAAAAATAAGAGAGGAAAGAGAAATAAACTGCTGGCCACCTCATTGGACACTGCTGCATTGATTTTCCTTTACAACTAAATGCAGATTAATTTTGCATTTTGAATGATGTCACATTATTTCTTTGATTGTCCCCTCTCTTTTAGTGAGAGAGTAACATCTATGGAATGATTTTGAGCTTCTTTTCTTTTTTGCAATGGTTGTATGAACAGTCTTTTCAAACCCAGGTGTGACACATGAGGCATGGCCACCCTTCAGAAGTGCCTCTGCTGACTAACCCAACTCACCTTGACCAGGGGCTTGGAGGCACCTGAAGCTTCACTCCACAGGGAAGGAGTCCACCCTTGTGTTTCCTTCTTGGAGAAGCCAGCTTCCCACAGAGCAGCCCTGTTTGTCTTCTGCTTCCTCTTTCTCACCTGGCTATAACTTTCAGCTAAGGGATTAACGTAGTTGTGCAGGGCTTCACCCAGGTCCAAGCAAGCTCCATGAATTCCTACTATGCAATGGGTCTGTAGAAAGGTAAAAAAGTCTCTTTTAATCAAAACATGGAGAGGGCTGTGTACAAATGAAATGCTGTGCTGCTCAGGGCAGATTAAGGGCAGCGCCCATGCCAGCTGGTCCCATCAGTTTGCAGGCATGCTGTGACCTCCATGCATCATCCACCTCAGCCTGTCCTGCGTGGCTATGCTGTGCAAGGCAATACAATATGGAAGCAAATAACACCTTCTACCTGACCTCGTCACTTCTCCCAGATTGAGGTGCTCTTAGAAAATTTAGGATCTCCCAGATGCTTTCCATAATCTGATCCATTTTTGGTGGCTGATCAAGTCAAAAATGCAACCGAGCTGTGAACGTCCTTCAGTTTTGGAGGGCAAAACTGCAAAGTCCTGTCTTCAGTGCATTTCTTCAGTGTTCAGCTGCAGAAGAGAGGCTTTGGGGCAAAAAGGTGTCCCCAGCTGGCTGCAGCCTGGCAGGCGCTGTGGCTGGCCAGCACAACCCACTTTTGCTTTCATTGCCAAAGTCCTGCATGAAAACACAAGGTAGGCAGTGAGCACTACAGAAGAATTGGCATCACTGAACTAGTTTAAAATGTGCCGCAAATATTTCATGAAATATCCAAAGGGAGATTTATGCTCACCATCCATTCCAAAGTATGTATAACAATTCATTCAATGTCATACACTAGAAACTAGCACTTCTTTTTCCAAGGAAATTGGTCTGCGTTCCCTCAAAATATGTGCACTGCTTACAATCACATAGTATCTCATAAACAACTCATTCCTGTGTGTTGGAAATTATGTATTAAACCTAATTCACGGTATTCTGTGATACAGAAGACAGAGAAATTTGGTGAGTTTTCTGGCTGCTTTTTCAGGTTAGTGGGGCTGAGTCTGCAAAGACGCAAATGCATATATCATACATATGTATATACAATCATCCGAGGTCTTGAAATGTTTAGGAAAGACCCAAAGGCTTGATGGTTCACTTCCAAATCTGCATCATTCTCTTTTTTATGTAAAGGTCATGTTCTAGATCATTCCCAATCATAATCAGTCAACATAAGCCCCAGATAAGGACTGTCTGACAGCTGGATATTAGAAGAAAGCTCTTCTTCATGCATGTTTTAAAAACTTTACCATTAATCTTGCCATGAAATCTCAGTTAAATGATTGTGGAATATTACATCAAAGTTATCCGGTGATCAGCAATGTGACTTATTTTCTGACAAGTACAACTTTGTCATTTTTATCTGATGGTCATCACATCTTCACACAAAAAATAGCTCTCCTTTTTTCTTCTCTCCTCTCTTTTCCCCCCAGCTTGACTACAGTGCAGATTTGTATTCTTGGCACTCTCATCCCTGTTTGATGAGTTTTAGGAAAGTCCAATTGTCATTTTGTCCCCAGAAGCAAAGCAAACACTGCCTTAAACTGATAACAACACAATTTAGCTGCCCCATAAACAGTCATTTTAACTCCATGATATGTGGCTGCTCCTTCAACATTCAAGCAATGGAAATGACATCATTATCAGGCAACTCTAGATGATGAAAAATGGCCTACATTAGGGAACACTGTGAACACAAAAAATCTTCAGCTATCAGTCATCGCCATTGTAATGTACTTACCTCTATCTGCAGATTTAGACCTATGATAAGGCTGAACTTGCAAGGGAAAAAACCACACTCTGCAGAGGATGTTTGTATAATTAAGCTGAAACGTCTCTACACTTCTGAGGACGATTGTCGTGCAGAGGCCAACAAAACCCTGAAGGCTAAGAGATTTCAGCCACACCATAAACTTAAGGATCCCCAAGGAATATGGTCTTATAGACACTCCGTGGCTGTTAAAAAATAGAAAATTAGGGTGATTCTTTCTCAGAATGAAATTTACTGTTTTGTATCCAAATTCTCCTGCAGGCTTTTTTTGCCTACTGTAAGGACACCATTAGTTTGCAGAGGTGCCGTCCTGCAGAAACATATTCTCTGCAGTAGCTGTCACTCCAAAAGTAACACCACAGCCTTGCCTGGTGGGAGCCCCCTCACAACCAGAGCTGTAAAGGAGAGGGCTCCCAAAGGCAGGGGCAGTGGAGGTGCCTGCATGAGTCATACTGAGAGGGCACAACAGGGCCCAGCCTCTCAAAGAGTTACCATGCAGTGAGGAGAAGAGTTAAGCAAGGAACAGGATTTCAAGCTGAACCCAAGAGCTGGCTCATCAGGAGATGCCGCAACTGTTTTGGGGAGAAAGGGTTGATTTCTGAGTAGCAAGAGCTAAGAGATGACAGAAAGCAGCACTCTGAGATTCACAAACCTGTCCAAAACTGCTGTGGTACTGCCTATGGGTGAGTGCTTGTAGCTTCCCAGCTGTGACTAGGTGGGACAGAGGAAGGGGAACGGTGAGGAGCAAAGGGAAGGTTGTTCTCAGAGCACCTCCCTGCCCAATGCAGGGAGCCCTGGAAAGACAGCCTTTTCCTAGGAGTTTTAATTTTAGTATCCCCGTGTTGGTAAGGATGAACTGAGACTGTGAGGAACTCTGAGTAACTCAAGCTTCCTTGTGCATTACAGAAATATTTTAATTATTGAGTGGCTTAGGGCACAGCAGAACAAAGGATCCTGGTATCTGCTGGAGCACTGATGGGCTGTCAAGTTTCCTTCACCCTGTCCCTCACTGAAAGGCTTCATTTTACATCCATCTGTCCTGTTTCAGCTCTCCTTGCTCTATCAATTGCTTGGGAATGAGATTAAGTCTCCAAAGTGTACCTTTCTATGGCATACAGCCTCCTACAGAGACCAGGGAAGTTTGAACACCCTTGTCCTGTAAGTGTAACCTCCTGTAACGGGAGGTTGTGTTAACTCTTTTCTCCTTTTCGCTGCCTTTTACATCACAACAAACAAAGGGAAGCTTGCAGCTCTGCAGTGCCTAGGAGTTGTACCTTAAGTAAAAATCAGGAAGTCTTCCTCAGCTGCTCTGTAGCTATCTGTGAAGGCACATAGTGAAAACTGGGTAATGGAATCCCAGTCTCCTGAAAGGCCAAAATTAAAGGAACTCTGGACACAGTTTTTCAAGCTGGAAGGGTACTTGAGTCAAGAGGTCACCTTCGTTCAAAATGAAAAGGGAAGAGAGACACTTTTGCCTCTTTACAAAGGTTAGGTGAAATATTTTGTCAATATTCTGTGCTGTATAAATACGAAGACACTGCTGGCTTTCTTAGCAACTTGTTTAGGTGCCAGCATATAAGATTTTCACCCTTAGAAATGTACTAGTAACATCTTCTTAAAAAAATGAAATTATGAAAGTTTCAAACCAAGTTCGTTTCAATTGTTTTCTTACAGAAAAAACCAGAAATTTCAAAATGTTTCTTCCTTCTGAGTTCCTAATGGTTTGAATGGGACTGCTCTATACTTACAGAGTCCAAGCAAAACATCATTTCTTTGCCATCACCAGCTTCCAGAATCTTAGCACATTTTCCTATGTTTTATGTTCTTAGAGTCTCTCTACCCAAGGCAGGAAATTACAGGAGAATTGCAATTGTCATTTGGGCTTTGCTTTGTTTAGTCTTTTCAAGAACATTTCAAGAATGGTTTTTATCCCCATGTTTATTACAAAAAGCTTGAGAATGTGACTCATAGATGCTGAGAAGCTGGCAACTGAATAAAAGGAAATACAAATTTACGGTTCTGTAATTCCAAAGCCGGTGCTACATGTGGTGAAATGCGACAAGAAGAGGTTGACACAAAGTTTTTTCCATGCAGAGGCTCTAGCTGGGGTATTGCTTCACAGCCCAGGGCAGGGACAAGTATGTCCTGAGATCTTTGCCTAGGGCCAGCCCCAGGGCTTGGGCTCCCAAAGCTGAAAGGGACCACAGCTGAGCAAAGCACTTCCAAAGAAACCCTTTTGTATTTCTTTCTCCATGTTACATTTTTCAGTGCCGTAAAAAAGCAGAAAATTCTGTTCTGTGCTCAGAAAAGCAAAGATTTGTTCCTGCAGTCTTTACATGGTGAGCTTTAAAACTGACTTTCCTACTTTTCATTACCACTGCCCTCAGCCATGCTGTAGCCTCACCATTGCAGAGTGAAAACACCTCAGGGAGGGAGCCTCAGGGGCTCAGCCGCATGTCTGGCCAGGGGTGACTCAGGGCTCCTAGGTGTTACTGGCTATTCCTTGTTTCTACCCTTTGACCGCAAAGAGGACCTTGAGGAAAGACGGAGTTGCTTCTCCACTTAAAGCTCTGAGCTCCTAGTCGTGACACTGCCTGGGAGAAAGATTAAAGGGATGGCTCATTGCAAGCCCAGGAAAGCTTTTTCAGGAACTTGGATCAGTCTCAGCCCCAGGGCAGAAGTACCACCTCTGTAGGTGGGGAGGTGAGAAATTCTCTGCTGGTTATGGTTTTCAGCAAAGATGAGTAAGTGAAAGAAACCTGGACTCTAACATACACCACGGTTCAGGAGCAAGGAGGTACAGAGCACTGAGTGCAAACAAACACTGTCTGTTTAGCAAAAATAATAAGACAATAGCAGATGGTCAGAAAAGGATTCACTGGGGCTGGTGGAGAGGGAGGGAAACCTCTTGGGCTGCATGGTTGCTTTAATAGTTTTATGATTTATTCCATGCTTTGACATTATCTTTGGAAATGTATCACAAGGAAAACTTTAAATGGATAAACATCTTAAAAAATATTACTTCCTGAAGGGAAGAACTCTTTCTGGCGGTGCCTTTGGTATGCCTGACATTGTCCTTCTAGAGATAGGTGACTCAGTCCCTGACCCACCAGAGGTGGGTTTGGGCAGTGGGGACACCCAGAACAACAACCCCCGGGCTGCAGCTCACTTCTCAGTCTGATGTTCGAGAGAATCTGAAATTTCGTCAGGGAACATCTTGCTGATTCACCAGCTCAACTGCACATCACATCACGGTGGGGAAGCCCCTGGTTACTTTGATACCATCTCTTAACCCGCACAGTAGGGATTGCTGCTCCAGACTACTCACTGCCCTGCACCTGTCTGTCAGAGCCCCAGGCAGCTCACATCCCCCACACTTCTGTGACTGAGGACAAAGGGGTGTGTTAGAGCTGTCTGGTTATTGGCAAAAGAAAAGGCTCCCCTGTCACCCCCCCATCACATCTGGTGCAGTTCATCTGAAGTTTTTCAACACTGTCCCCCTTTAATTTTTCCCCTCCGCTGCTAAAGTTCCTGGTTAGCTATCAAAAGAAAGGACCCACAGGCTCTAAATGCTTTGCAGATGACCCAAATGCTCCACTTTTAAGGGCACTGCAAAATAGCAGAATTGATCCACACATATCCAGAAATTTGGGCCCAAACACTTCTAAAGCTGATATTCCCCAGTTGTCTAAGAACTGATATCAGTAAGGTGTCTGCGGTCAAACTCTCTTGCGTCTCATTCATCAGAAGGAGAAGGGTTTGACTTGTTTCTTGGAGCTGTAATCTATGTGGTATTAACAAGAATGAACGATGGAATACATTTAGGTATGCAGAGAGTTAAACAGAGTTTAAGTAGATTAAATAATTTAAATACAGTTAAATGCTGTGCTTTAATAGGTTTCAGCAAGAAGATTATTGAAGAGAGGATATTAATATGTACCGGTATATAAGCACTCATGAAGCTGGTGGAAATTCCTGTGAACAGAAATATGAAAACCATTGACCAGACCACTGACCACAATGGGCTTATAACAGAATCCACTACATAAAGAAGACCCGCAACTCTGTGTTGAAAAGACCACAGTTTCCTTCTCTGATTTATTCTCAGACCTCCAATTCCTAATAGTAATGATAATTCCTGTCCACGAGAATAACACCAGCTAATAGATTTTGTGGTTGGTCTCTTCTGAAAGACAGTTAGAATGACCATATCTTGAATTTTCCACATTCTCTCAATATTCAGAGGGAGCAAGAATCCCTTAACTGTTCGAGCTATATCATATGCAAGTCAGGGAAGTTAAAACAAAGTGTAGATTTCTTCATCTACAGGCAGATAGCAAAGATTCAAAGCATAAAACTCTTTGCACAATATCTAAATGAGTCACAGAAATCCAAAATAACCAAGAAATCATATGAAAGCTTTTGCAAGTTACTAAAAAAAAGTACCAAATTCATCTGTAGGGAACAATCTCAGGGAAATTATTCCAGGAAAAATTTGTTCACTAACATACAGCATTGTATGTCACATGGACTAATTATAGGAATGAAAGCAACATAGGAATTAGATGGTCTTTTCAAGCCTGTAAGGAGTGTGAACAAAGAATATAATTACACATCGAGCCCGTTGATTAACCAATTACTAGTTAAAGCAGATTTAGACTTTAAATTAATTTGGTTCTGAATTCTGGGGATTTTTGGGCTAAGATAAACAGTGTTTGAAGATTAATTATCCTTGTCTAAGATGAAGGAACTCATTTCAATTTTGTTAGCGTGTCGAAAGACTCTGGCTGCTGCATGGGAGAGAGTAGACTGCAAATCTCAGCAGTATTGAACTGACTGATTAAAGTGTATTCTGAGACTCCTAATCACTCCAATCCTCACAGAGAGTGGCAATATTACACACGACATTGTGGCAGCCCAAATTAATATTTAAATGAAAAACAGATCAACATTTACCTAGTGGAGAAAGTGCACTGTCTCCAAAGGACCAAGGGAAGTCCAGCCAAGAACTTACAAACTCAGTAGTGAGGAAGCACTGCAGCACAGCTTTTCACGCACCTTTGCCCAAAGAGAAAGTTAAGGTGCTCTTGTGGCACCTGCCATTCATTCTGTCACACTGCAGCAGCCTGACTGAACTGTGTGGAAGTGCTAATATGACGTTTTACTTCTCTGTAAGTAGTCCAGCTATAGCCCCAGGCAGGCATTTGGTGAAGGAAAGACGTCACAATTCAATAGCTGTCCTGGCGTGCGGATGGACTTTCTCAGCAACTCGCCTAGTGAGGTGCCCAGCTGCCTGTCGTCCCTGCCACGCGGGAGCACAAACGCTGTGGCGCTGTCAAGTGTCCTGGGCCAGCACAGCCTGCTGCTGCACCAAAGCTTCCTGTCCCACGTTAGGCTCTCCGTTAAATGTCCCTAGTCTGCCTCCATCGCGGGTCAGCCTTTGGCTTCATGCTGCGAGTGCGTCGGAAGAGACGCGCACCAACTTGCTGCTAGCTTGCTACTTCCACAGCAAGAAGTAGCCTAGACCCTAACATAAATGCTAGTTTTGAGATTAGGCTGGTAAATACAGTCAACAAATGATACCTTTTGGGAAGACAAAAGCACAAAAAGCACTACTTTATCACTGCCTGCTGAGCGCCCACTCCTTACTAAAACAAAGCATTGGTTTCACCAAACTTCGATGCAGTTCAGTAAGACCTTTCCTTACGGCCTCATTCCCTAGGCAACATATTTCCACTGAAGTCAGTAGAAGGCATTTTAGTTTGCAGAAACAAACAGAGGGTACAAACTATGTTTTTGGAATACAAAAGCCCACAAGGTCTGGACCTCTTCGTGGTAGGTGCTGGAACAGCACGCGGGGAGACAGCCCGTACTGCAGAGAACATGGCAAAATAGATGCAAGGCTGCAGAAAATGACGAAACGAATGAAGGACTGAAGATTGCCTGCAGAACAAGGCAAGTCCAATGAGGTTTCCAGAGTCATGAGAGGCAAACTAGGTCTGGGAAAAGTTAGGACTGCAGGGACCAGGATCAAAAAATAAGGCATCAGCCACTACCACTGAATGATATCTCCTCGCATCTCTCTGCTCTCAGGTTGGGTGAGCCTGACATGTTTGTTTGCTTCCTCAGGCCAGCAAGTTTGTGTGGGGCACCGAGAGCTACATCAAAGAGTGAGTTGCAAGCCCCAGCCAGGATCACTAAAGGTGAAATATCTGCTCTCAAAAAGACCGTGCTGCCCCTCTCATCCCATTTTCTGAATTAATTGGGTCATGGGAATAATGACAACTACTCCTGCTCATAAAACACTCACCACGGAGGGACCAGACCTTTACCCTAAGTGAACAGTATGATTTATGCATGTTCAGTTTCTTCCCCTCAAAACCCTTTCCTTGAAGCATCTGGTGCTTGAAACATCTGGTGCTTCAACTAAATCCCAGCAAGCATGGAATCCTGTCCTGTGAACTCACATTGGGTGCTGGTAAATTCAGAGACATGGGTTTATTATCATTTGGTTGCTTTATTGGTTTTTATAATATTAGTACTTAAGCCTGACTAGGAGTCCAGTCCTCACTTTGCTAGGTGCTGGGCAAAGACATGGCTACAAGGTTCCTAGTTAATTGCAATGGTGGCCCTAATTCCCGGATAGGGGAAAAAGTACTGGTTTATCCCCCATTTCCAGACCCCAGAGGTAGCTGTCTTTTGGTCATGCAGATGTGGCACATATACAAGATACCTTATAGGCTTCAGGTGAAATGTAAATGAAGCAGCAGCATGGCAGAGAAAAGATTTGTGTTTGGAGACCATCTTCGAAAATAGATTTCTGGCCAACTGCTCCTGCACACACCCCTCCAGTGTGATGTCTGACAGTTTCTTAGCACAGAAACCCTAGGGGCAGCACACATCTCTTACATACAGACATCACTTACAAGCATTCTTTTAAAGAAAACATGTTCCTGTAAACCCAAACACTTGGATCCTTACAACTGACCTAAACAAGTATCCTTACGCAAGTAATTTTCAAAAATAGAGGAGACAGCTTTTCTTCTCTCCATCCTCTCCTCTTTCAGTCACGGTCTCACATTCTCTCTAGTGCTCTCCTGCTTCCACACGGCTCAGCCAAAGGGAAAACTCATCTCCTGTGTTTCAAGAAACTGGTCTGCAAGCTGCAGAACCCACAAGCCCTGGTTTCCTACGGGCAGACATCCAGTAGCAAAGCCTCAGCTGTGCTTTTCCCTCTGATTTTAGCTCCCTTTTAAAATATCCTCCACTGCTTTCAGTCCATGTCAGTGCCCCATCTCCAGCTGGACTGGTAGAAACCCACTCTGTGGTCTGGGGGAGGGATGTACGGCCAGTAGTGGTACACCAGTTTCTCACAGCAAGGACAAGGAAAAGGGAAAACAACGGCAGGAGCAGCATCACCTCGATCAGAGGAATGGTGGGGAAGGAGAGGGTGTCGGGGGTGGGGTATGCTGGGCCACGTTCCCCACCTTTCATGACAAGTCACGGGCTGGCAGGTTCACTGCAGCTGGAGCTGTGGGAAAGCTAGGTCCAGTTGTAGCTCCAGCAGATCCCCACTGAGATGGGTAAACAGGGCAGCTCAGGCAGCTTTGCACAGACAAGGTGAAATTCCCTGTGCTAATTGCCTGCACTCCCATTCCAGAGTGCACCACACAAAAGCATTGTCAGATTTTCCACATATATATATATATATATATACAGCTGTGTATCGATTTTTAAAAAGTACTTGCCACTCACTTTTAGAAACAGCTGCATTGTTCTGGATTAAATTTAAAGAAAGCATTAGTTTTAGGCTGATGCACTTGACAGAAAGAGAGGCAACTAGGAATAGACTCTTACAATGGAAAACATTGCGCAGTCCTTTTGAAGGAGGTGCCACCAGCTCTGTCTGAGGTTATGAATTACTCATTTCAGCCTTTGCATCTCATGCGAGCTTCACAGGACTGGCAGCACCGTGCCTGATGGGGAATGGGCAGGCAGTGGGTGTCTCGATGGGGTGTCAGGGCACCTGGTCACCACGTGGTTCTTTTGGGTGTGGAGGTCTCGGCACCCCTGTTCTGGTGGCACCACCCAGGGGCTGGCTGCTGCAGCCACCTATCCCTTGCAGCCAGAAACCTCTCAAGCACACAGCAGCACTGAGACACACAGCTGTCCCTCAGCTGAAGACATCCAGAGTATTAACTTGATTATTGACATGCTGCTGAGAGTCATCATACCCTCAGAGGCTCCAGTCTGTGCCAGGGACTCAGAAACATGCATTTCTCCTTGCTGTTGTACACCAGGGTTGACACATCTCCTGCTCCATCTGCAGCTGCCTGTGCTGCAGCATACTGCGGCTTGGGGACATTCAGCTCCTCCAAGCACCCACCAGAAATGTGACATGACAATGTTGCTTGTTAGATCATTGCTGCGGGACTGGGAACAGGTTTTGTTTTGTGAAATTAAAGAGGCGCCCAAAGGCATCTTGAGCTGTTTCTGTCACTGAATCCTACCTGCCCAGCACAGCGTGTCTCAGGAGGCTGAGCTCTGCTCAGTGCTGGTGCTGCTGCCCTCGGCATCATCATCTGTAGCTGCAGCTGTGATTTAATTTTTTCTACAGAGCTGGGGGTAGGTGAGTCACACTGCAAAACAGCAGAGGATTGAGAGGCCAGGCCCAAGCTCAGCTGTGCCCAGGTATACCCAGGAGGTCTCCACTGCTTTTAGGTAGCTCCGCAGCAGCCAGAAGCCACCGTTTCAGTAGCCTGCAAGAGTGAATAGGCAACCATCCAGCAGGCAGCCCTCTGCAGGGGCTCTGGGTGCACGGAGTGTTCATGTGTGAATCACTCTTGCCTCAGCAGCAGGAAACTGCAAGCCACTGGGGCAGCGATAGCAACAGAGAGACACATTGAGGCACGCTGAATTTACAGAGATTCTGCGTGCAAGGGCACAGAACTCCCAAGCCTCTCTGTGGTGGCCTCTGAGGGGCTTTGCTCTCTGGAAAGGGAAGGCAGGTGGGTTGCACTACTGTTGCAGCGAGTTATGGTCGGGCAGTGTACAGGAGCCAGACAGGCTCCCTGAAGTTCAAAAGTAGGGAGGATCTCCTGACAAAGCAAGACCCCGAGATCACCCCCTTGCCACTGTCCACATCATGCCATGTGTGTGGAGAGAGGCAGGGAACAGCCTGCCCTTGCACCCCAGCTATCCTTCACCTTTCTAAGAGGATTACCTATGTCATCTCTTATTTCACAGCTGCCTTGCTCTTAAGACCACCCCAAGATTCAAGAGGTCCTGAGGGAGGAAACCCAAGCACAGGGTAGGATGGCCCAAACTTGAACCTCCAGGTTCCCAGCAGCAGAGACACAATCTGTTCAAGCCACATGGTGCAGCAAAGTCAACTGCATGCTTGGGCATATCTGACAAAAGACAGTAGAGTTTCAGCTGCACGATCATTACACTGGAAGCAACTGGAAGCAACTCTTAAGGTGCCTTCAAAATTATACTAGAGGGTGTTCTGAGTTCCTTGGGAGCAAAGATGACAGAAATCACTTTCCTTCCTGTCTCAGTTGTGTAGGGTCCATGCATTTCACAACTGCTACCTTAGCCAAGAGGATGAGACCTGTCAAGACATTTAGGTACTGATTTCCTACTAAGTTCAATGCCATATTGGATATACAAGCGAGGAAGATCTTAACACGTAAATTCCCTTTTGGATCTGACTTACAGCTTTGGAACATTCTCATTCCAACGTTACTCCATTTGCTTTGGCCTCACATCTCTGGAGATATTACTTATAAACACACAGAAGAAGAAAAAAATCCGGCTACACTCAGCCAGTTGTGCAGCTCTCCCCCAGAGGCACACAGGTACCCCAGAGGTAATCAGTTGCAACACTGCAGAATGAAATCCAGCCCTGGATTATTTTAGCGCTACGTGTAGTAGCCAGTGATGATTAAATTAGCCAACACTTTTCAAAAATCCATCCACACATGCTTGACATTAAATGTCTGCATTAGTGAAGACTACAGGCTCTCTATTCAGAGTGCAAAGCAATATCCTTTGTAATTTCTTCTAAATTTATTGCTTTTAATGTCATAGAGACCTATTGTTTTCATACTGTGGGAGAGGGTCAGAAGCAGGGAGCTGATGAGTGCTCTCTCTTCCCTTCAGAACTGGAAATATCTCACTTGAATGCTTTTTAAGCCAGCTCCTCGCTCAGCTAGGGAGAGGCTACTCTGGTCATGGGTTTGGCAATTTCTCATCCAATGGGATGTGTCCAGGAAGACCAGCTCTTTTTCCTAAGTAGATCTCACTGTACCTTTAAAGCAGGATTATGTGCTTACAGGTCTTACTACCCCTCACAGTGGACATGAGATAGTCAATAATTGGGCAGCCTTTGAGAGGCAAAAATGAGAGGTTTTAAAGGCATATTAAGTGTTCAGGTAGAAAAGCAGGATGGCCAGACGGAGCCCCAGTTCTCCTCCAGGCAGTTGTGCCAGAAGAGCAAGGCCACACAGCACGCCTCCGCCTCGCTGGCACAGAAACGCTGTGGGTAGCTCAAAGCAAGCCCTGGAACCAGAGGCAGCAGGAGTGCTGCTGCACTGCCCTTCCTGGGTTAACTTACCCGAGGCTGGTCAGTTCACTGCACTAGGATATATTATTTTCCATCATCTGCTTGGCAGAGATTATCCTCCATCAAAGGTCACAACTGGAGGCAACCCTCCCCATTGTACCATGCCAATGCCACTGAAAGTTCCCAAGGATCTTTCATAAGCCCAAGGCACTTCTCCATCAGGTGAAATGCTTCACTTAGCACTCAATTTTCACAACGTGGCTGGGTACTGGCTGCCATTGTCTGAGATCTTGCAGTGCCTCCTTAGCCAGTGTAACCTCGGTTGCTGAGTTCAAGTCAGCTGGAACAAGGTGAGTAGGTATCTAAGTACGCATAAATGCAAACTGGAAATGCCAAAACAGGTTACGAGTGCTCCAGTCCTTACACAAAAATTAGTCTGCGAGGCACTTTGATTACTTGTTTCTGGAAGCGTGAGAGCTCCCATGTCAGAAAGAGCGTTAAATGCCTTGCCCCAACAGTCCCATACAGCAGAGGTGAGGTCAGGTTTAGAGAGCTGCATCCCCATCTCACCAGTCCACCAGCAGGCCAGCAGGCCATATTAACGCTATAATTATACATTTCCCATCTGCCTCTAGAGCCTTTTGCTAGACCTAGATAATTAAGCTCTCCTTCTGGCTACGTTCTTTTAATGAAATGGTGCATGTAACACAACTTGGTATTTATTAATGCTAATGAGTTTTCAAAACAATCTGAGACAGCGACTCACCTTTCACTTGTGTGATTGCAGTACATGTCCAGCATCATTCCCAGTTTAATGATGCCATGTGTCACAGGTCAGTCTCCTTTAGAAGGCAGTCTGTAACATAAAATACGGCAGTCTCCATCTGCAGTCAGGCTGTTCTGAATGAAAAGCAGGTCCAGGCTTGAACTAACAGGAGCAGATGCCAGATTCCCCCTCCCTTTGAGGTGCTGATGGTGGTTTATTAATTTTTAGAACAAGGTCAGAAGTTTATTTGCCTGCTGAATCTCAGTTAACAACCTCACATCTCGTAGGCAAGTAAACATAAGCCTTCAGAATCTGACACTCCTGATGTTTCTTAACACAGAGAAGCAAAAATGTAAACCTCAAATTTACAAGAGGCAGCAGAGGTTGCATATTAATACCTCTGTTGCTTGAGATGAGATGGTTTGATAAGTGCAGATCAGCTCTCTGTCACAGAGACCATGGTAGTCAAAACCACGCTGACAGCTGCCTGCCGCGGTGCAGGGCTGACGTGCATGAGCTACATCAAGGGTCATTTTTTAAAGATTATGGTTTCCAGTGAAAACACTCTCAAAATGACTCTGATGCTCAGGATGCATCCTTGGAAATATCTCTGTGAGCAGATGCAAGGGGCTGCAATATAGTTCTCTTGTCCTGGGAGACAGGTTCTGGCCCAGAGACTCCTGTCCCGACTGGAACAGGATTCTGCAAAGTCCCTGGTCCCTGATCCCATCCCAGGAACTGGATGCACAGCCCTGACCAGGGCTAGTTCTGGAGAACTTGGGTATTTTGAAGGCATGGGAGGTCCAGCTCCAATGGCATGACAATGCTAAGATGAAGGCACAGTAAATGGGTATACATTGCCACATTGCAGCTGCAGAGGGATGAGGCCACACAGGTAGCCAAGGCCACATGAGCTGCTGTCATTCCCTCCAATGTCAGGAACTATGGGCTCTTTCTCATAGCTGCAGACTCAGGCTCCTGGCTCTGTCCTGCCTCCAAGGAGCAGCTCCTGCCCTCATACACAAACGGGTGCACAAAAGGTGCAGGGCTTTGGCCCCAAAGGCTGTGGCCCCAAAGGCAGCTGCATGCCTGGGAATAGTAGTGGTCTCCTTGTCGCAATCTGTGAGTGGGCCAATGGGACAGTGACACCTCCAGGACATCAAACCACCTTGAGAGGGGCTGGGTCAGGGGAGGTGTGGGACCCCAGCAGGCTTGCTCAGGGATGCCCTGCTTGGAAATAAGCCCTGCAGCAGCTCCCAGCACTCTGGTCTCCCTGGCTCATGCACCACAGGATCATGTTTATTAATAAAAGACGGGAAAACTAACCGTGATGGTATATAAACGGCATGGGTCTAAATCCGGCTCACCCAGAGGAGCAACGCCACCAAGGACTGAGGACCGGCTGAAACCGAAGCTGAGCTTTGCAGAAATACTGCTTAACTTTTATGTGAGACATTACTGAGTCTAATAAATCCCTGCATAACACCTTCATTAAGCGGGATTTACTGTAATATGCTATATACGCTTTATGCCTCACCTGCATAAACAGCCATGTTAATGCTATAAATTACAGAGTTCATATTAATGTATCACAGGCACCTCAACCAAGGTGAAATGCTTAATGGCTTTCAGTAAGCACCTGGATAGCAAGAAAGGGTGGAACGAGAGAGAAGCTTCTCTAGTAATTGAGACAGACTGCACGAGTGCTGTAAGCCTTACAAAATCATTCTTAAAAAATAAAAAGGAAAAAAGATCTAAACCCCCAAAGTTTTGCATACCGCAGTATTAGTGCTAGACTTCAAGGCTTTCTAACGGAAATTGGCTCTGATTTGTGAGATATGCATTACATCATAGTCTCCTTTTAGGACATTATGTCATTCCTGCTGAGACGCATTATCTCAGCTTGGCCCAGCATTAGCGATTTTTGCGGGCCTACTGCAGTGTTTCCAAAGCACTGCTGGGAAACGCAGATTGAAATCTGAAACGTTTATCTTTTACAAAGCCGAAAAAAGAGGAAAGATGTTAACATCAGGCATCGCTGACTTCCTTAACCCTCTCTTGGCTCTGCTTCTTACTGGCGCTTGGATTTGATGTCTTTGGACATGCTGCACAAACGAAGCAACTTTTAAAAGCTCATTAGAGGGGACATAAGACAGTGTTTCTTCCCACTCCCTGAGAATTGCCCTTGCAGCTGCCTGAAAAACACCTCCCCGATATTTATAAGATGTCAGCATGAATCAGGCTGTACCTACATACACTGACAAGCTAGATTCCACAGACACATCTAGAACACATATTAAGAATAAAAGGGGAAGGCAGTGAAAAGCTTTATGTGACTCAATCTCTTATTAAAATTTTATGTGGAATCAAGCAACTCTAGTATTCTGTTTTTCAGCCCCTACAGAGATCATGCACACCCATAAGGATCTTCACATCCCAATCCTTTTGAGGACACAAAAGCAGAATTCCAGGGGGTTTATATTAGAGAGCAATTTTTACGCAGGGAACTGAGAAGATGGTATCTCTTCTGACTTCAGCCATGAAATTAGAAGCCAATTTCATCTCAGTGCATCCAAAACAAGGTTAGAGGCTGTGTCATGAAGGGACCAGACAAATGCTTTCAAGATAAAGCAAGGATATTTCCAAAACCTTGGAGAATTCCAATACCTCTCTCCACAAAAGCACAATTAAAAAAAAAGGAGTTGCAAGTGCTAAGAGGAAATGGGAAACATTCAACCATGACTAACTTGCAACTCCCTCTCTTGTTATAAACTAATTCTATTCAGTGGAGAGCCTTAATTTCTCTGCTCCATTTTTTACTGATATCGTGTGTTCAGTGTTTGGTGCTTTAAGGCTCTCTGCTCCAGCTGTGGCATATTTTCTAGAAAGATTGCAACAGCAACTCTTTCCATCAGGAATGCATGTTTAGTGGCATAACTAGAACCTAGGAGGCAGGATATCCTTTAATCCTTCCAGACATCTCTTACCACTTGGAGTAAAAGATCATTCTTTCCTTTTTTTTCCTTTTAGATGGCAGAGCTGGAAAAATGGATCATTAGGAAGAAGAGCAAGTTCTCATGTGTGCTTGGCACCTGCTGTCCCCATCTCCGTATTTCCAAGGTGAATGTTCTGGTCCTAGTTGTCTGCTTGCACAGGCAGAAGTTTTATGGTTTAGGGTCTAAAGGCTTTTAATTCTTACTGTTCCCAAAGAAATGCATGTGACAAGTCCCCGTCCTGCTACACTTTGCTGTTGTGACAAGGTAACACCCCGTTAGATGTAAAACTGCTACCCACAGGAGGAAAAAATCACCTTGTTTTGCTAGAGAGCCATTCATAAGAGCTGCAAAAAAGTGGGTTTCCAGACATTTTCATGGAAAATGTACTCATGGGATTTTGGCAATGACTCCTTTCGCCAAAAAAAGGAGATGATGATCTGTAATGCCTCACCTGAAGAAAACATGGATGTCATGACAAGACAGTGAGCTACCCACTGACTGAAGTGTCAGCCAGGCAGCCCACAAACAGGTGGGCTGACGAGCTGCTGAGTCCTTTGGAAGGTCAGGAGTAATGTGGTATATAACGTGGTAAGAGCTGCTAGATTCACTGAGGCGAAATGCTGTTATAGGCTGGTGCTTTATGGGTCCTGCATGGCTCAGGACGCTAGGTCACAATTCACAGACAGAGTAGAATATATTGATCTGAGAGATCAACACTTCTGGAAGATGATTCATTTAAGGTATCACAGCAAAATGCACTTAAAACTCAGACCAAGTAAATACAAATATGTTTGCTCTTCTCGCCAAGAACTTGTAAAACTAAAGTCACAGCATTATAAAAAAATAGGACCAAACTCTTTCAGATTAGCAGAGTATAAACCCGCATTATTTGTAGGACTCTAGAGGAGTTTTTATGCAGGCTTAAATGAGAGTGTAATTTGGCCAATGGTGCCAAGCAATGGAGTAATAACAAACCGAGCTCCTTAGGAAGGACTTGTGCAGGTTTCATGCACTCTCCAGCCTGCACAAAAAAATCCCCTTCTAGCTTTGCTGGATGAAGGCTGCTGCCAGAGGGCATCACCCCAGCAGGAAAGTAACACCTGTGTGTTGGGGGGGACACAGGAAAGGATGCTCTATCCCACAGCTTCCTTGCAAATGGAGGTTCCCCCGTCCTGCAGGTTGCTCTGCAGATGGAGGTTCCCCCTCCCCTTTCCAGCAGTTCCCTCTGCCCTCATGCCCTGCCAGCTGTGGGATCCCTTCCTGCAGCAGGTGTTGGTCTGATTTCACATCCCATGGACCCCCTATGCCTTTCCATCTCCAGCTCCCTGTGCCTACGTGAACAGCAGTCTGCAGCACACTCCTCCTCATGTGCTTCTGGACACCCAGAGCACCTGAGAGGCCAGCTTGAGGCTTTCCCCTTGCCAGTAGGCTGTCAAACAGTGTGGGCAGCAAGGAACATTCAGGAGACCTCTCCAGTACCCAGCCCCAGGCAATGCACAGACTCAGCTGGAATTGCCCACAGTCAGGGTACAAGGGGTCCAGACCTGCCTGCATCCTGGGAGCAAGCCCTGCATGAGTAAATCTCCTCAGCTGCAAGAAAAACTGTGAGGCCAAAGGTGAGCCTTACCATGTTCTACCAGAGCTGGTTCCGTTCCCTTGTACAGAAGGCCTTAAATGTTCCTTCGCCTTCTATCCTTTTCACTCCGACATCCTGAGGCATAATTTAGAGGGATTCTTTTAATTTTAATTAACTTTAAACTCCTATTCTTTTCCCCATTGGTGGGAATTAGCAGCCTATGCCTGATTCCCCACTGCACGGCTGTGGTTTTACAGCCGTGTAGCTCAACCAATTTTGTACTTCCCTGAGTTATGAGGCTCACTGGTGAATTTATGTCAAGAGAACACAACAGCCTTCTCCAGCCTGCTCCAGACCCAGTGAGAGAGCCTTAACTTGTGGAGCTGCAGCTCACAGCTTTAATTCTAAGTTAGATGGGGAAGGAGGCTTTTTGTCAACAAGTGAAATGCTTGAAATATGTATTTTTGAAAGAATTGGGTCAAACTTGATAAGTTTCCAAAGGAAAAAAAAATGGCACAATTATATCAAAGCTCAACATTTTTGTGGGTTTTAACATCTGGGAATTTGTTTTAGAAATGCTGCACTATTTGCAGATGACACAAGGTTGAGTGCTGCAACTGACACACCTGAAGGACAGGATGCCATCCAGAGGGACTTGGGCAAGCTCTAGGACTCATGGAAGCCTCATGACATTCAACAAGACCAAGTGCAAGGTGCTGCCCCTGGGTCAGAGCCACCCTGGTATCAACACAGGCTGGGGGATGGGCAGATCAGAGCAGCCCTGCCCAGAAGGACTTGGGGGTGCTGGTGGCTGAGAGGCTGGACATGACCCAGCCGTGGGCACTCCCAGCCCAGAGAGCCAAACGTGTCCTGGGCTGCATCCAAAGCAGCGCGGCCAGCAGGGCCTGGGAGGGGATTCTGCCCCTCTGCTCTGCTCTGCTCTGGTGAGACCCCGCCTGCAGTGCTGCATCCAGCTCTGGGGTCCCAGCACAGGAAGGACATGGACCTGTCGGAGTGAGTCCAGAGGAGGCCAACGAGATGATCAGAGGGATGGAGCATCTCTTCTATCAGGAAAGGCTGAGACAATCCCTTCCAGTACCTGAAGAGAGCCTACAAGAAAAATGGAGAGGGACTTTTTACAAGACCATGCAGTGACAGGACAAGGGGGATGGATTCAAACTGAAAGAGAGTGTATTAGGAAACCATACATTAGGAAAAAATTTCTTTACTGGGAGGGTTGTAAGGCATTGGCACAAGTTGCCCAGAGACGTTGTTGATGCCCCAGTCCTGGAAGTGTTCAAGGCCAGGATGAAGGGAACTTGGAGCAATCTGACCTAGTGAAAGGTGTCCCTGACTTCAGCAGGGGAGTTGGAATGAGATGATCTTTAAGATCCCATTGAACCCAGGCCATTCTACGATTTTATGATTTTCATTTGATGTTGAAGAACAAAACATTTTACTTCTACTTTGGTAACACTGTGCTCCACTTCAAAACTGATGCAGGTGTCCCCTCCTCTAAAATGGAAAAAAAAAAAAAAGGTTTTGAGAATATTAAGCAATATTAAAATGAAACTGAAATATATTTTACAGGTCAGCCAGCATTTGGGCATTATTTCAATTAAATTCTCTAAATTTTCTTGCATTTTGTCTCATGGTTTTCCCATAACCTTTTTGTTTTGATTAGCCACATAATTACAAGGCCTGTTTTTCATTCAGCTGGACTGCACAGGTCACAGCAAAGCAGGCATTGGTTCAGCACATTCAGCAGCACACTCACTCTGGGCAGAAAATGGTGGGACATGACAAAAGTCCAAGCCCTGATAGTGGATACCTGACCGTGCCATTAACTCCAAAGTCAGCACAGAAATCCCTTTTTCATGTACCCAATGCTTTTGGTTTCTCCTGCAGCTTCCTGAACTTGTCATGCCCTGGATCCTGAGGATTCTGCACATTCATTCATCCTCTGCCTAGTGTAGGTAGTCAAGTAAAGTTGTTTCTGACCACTGAACCGTTCTCATCTACTGAACATAGACATATTTAGCTAATTCTTTAAATTTTCTGCCATGTCCCAGCATTGCAGTCTAGTTCCTATGTCCACTGACTTATGGGTTATCCTCTCAGCCCATTAACTTATTTCAAAGAACTCTGTTTATAGAAGAAATTCTGCCTCCATGTAGTTAGCCCTGATTTTCTAGAGGAGCTGTGTAAAGTCACTGTGGCCATCCCTGGAGAAAACTTCCTTGTGTCTTATTCACGTGAGAATCACTATGGGTCTGACTTAAACCCCACTTCAGCCTTTTTGCTGGACTCAGCCAGCAGGCTCTCATCTGCCCTGCTGAAGCATTACTGGAGATAGGAATTTTGGCAGAGGACTTCTTTTTGATGCAGTTTTTTAACTCTCAGTGAGAGTGATTTTTAAATTGGCTTTATGTGAGCAAAACAGAACATTTTATATGTACCTGTAATATACTACATCTGTCACTCTGTTTTATAACCTTGCAACATGAAAGATTTTTAACTTTCCAACCCCTGAGGAAAAATTCACTCCACCTATGTGTCAATGGTATCCAGTCATCCAGACTGACCTCTGAAATCCCAGTATGAGGAGGTTCTGAGTGGCACCACTCTCTGTACAACATGAGTGTCCGAGCAAGGGTGTGCTGGTGTTTCTGTGGCCATCCTGGAGACAAATGTTGACGCAATATCACATTTCACTGCCATCGTTACTGTTGAGTGGG